>ML809870.1:119519-133627 GCA_009831015.1 Picea engelmannii
TTTTTAGTTAGAAAACCAAACTATAAGTCTACTTTACCATCTTCAAACCCTAGCTTATTGATGAAATCAAGAACAAAATTAAGAAACCATTAAATTAGCATGAACAAGAAATCTAAAAGAATGTAAATAAATTTCCATTACCAATGAGAAGTCCAAAGCATACACCTAGTGGATGGCTTGTTGAAGTTGATGGGCTCCAAATCCCCTTCTTGGGATGGGTCCTTGGCTTCCCTGATGTGATTGTGACTAACTCCCTCTTTGGTCGATAGGCAAGGTACCTAGGAAAGAAATATACTTTCAAGAGGAAGATGTACTCAAGATTTTGGTGATATTTTGGCAGCATAACGCTACTTGTGACAATAGATTAATGGAGTGACCTCAAATGCTTTATTTATAGTGAAAATGGTGGTTAATACCCCTTGACATGGTCTTCCAAATAGTATCTAAAGATGACCAAATCAAGACTAACAATAAAAATCAGATTTTAGGATAGTCCACATATAACTAACATCCCACTATGCCAATTCACGTGCATTGATGAGGGCTAGAAACACTCAAAATTGGATTTTTTTGTGGATAAATGCATCTTTTGGGGGTATTATCTATGTTATCCGAGAACACTTTTTGAGGGTATTATCTACGCTAGACCTTTTTGTTCAACTTCATGGTTTAACTAGGCTATTTCCAATGGGTTTGAGGTCATATGGTGGTGGAAAGGGGATAAAAATGGAGGTTATGCATGCAAATAGTGATGTATTTCTATAAGATTGCTAGAAATGTTGTGAGTAGTTTTGATGTGATAACACCTATATATTAGTTCTTCCAATCCAGTCCAAGAATTACCTAATCTTTCATGTGTCATTTTGAAGAATGTTGAATTGTTGAGTTCAGATTAGCCTTCCCAAACATTATGGAGAATGATCCATTTGGTTACAACCAGAGGCAATACTAGCCACAAGAGAGTTTCGGATACACCAAAGCACTACTATTTAGGAAGTCATGATACAATGTAAGGATACATACCCTGCAGATTCCACCTAGGAACCAACAACAATTTTACACCAATTTCCACCCTCCAGCCTTGATGATAACATTTCTTTTGAAGGGGGGAGCATGTTAGGGACCTACCCTAACCTTCCTACTATGGGTTACTTAGGATTTAGTCAATTAATTTATGGTTCCATCTTCTTTGAATAAGGCCCATTAATTAGATAGTGTGTAATGGATGTATTGATTAAATAAGGCCCACTAGACAGTGGTACTCCATAATGATGGGACCACAAGTAGTTAGCATTTTGCTAGTGAGAAATTATTTATAAAGGTATAAGGAAACGTGTTTTTTCAAGTATCTTCATTATATTATAGTTCTACTAAATTGGAGGTTTCCCCCTCAAAGAGGCCCATGAATATTTCTCTCTTTCTAGATCATCTATATAAGGGTTTATATTATGCATGTTCAATACTCTTGTTTCTCATATTTACTTTATGTAGTTTACATTTCTTCAAATATTTCTCATAATTTATTGTTTCTACTAATTATATACACCATAAACAGGGTATTCATCAAATCCTTACTGAGATGGAAACATAATCCTACATGGGGGGTGGAATGGTAGGAGGAAATAATGGCAGAGTTGGAAACACAATCCACTTTAAAGATTGGTAATGATTGATGCATTAGATCTTAAAAGTGAATGGAAAATGCAACATCAATGTTATCTTTTGGGCTTACTCTAAAAGCGTTTACACCATTCTTGGGGGTGTTTCATGTGATGTAGAGTGCATGGTTTATGCATGACCCTTGGTTGTTTCATGATGTACATACACATTGGATTTGGATTTATCATTGATTTTGTGCCTTGTCTTGATGCTTAATGTACCTAGGAGTGGTTTTTGACCTAATAAAGGTTTATTTGGTGTGATACCCTAGGGAACTTGGGAGAAGTTATTGAACTGTTGAAGGGTTGTTCTACTTTATTTATCATTGATTTTTATACTTTATTTATTATTTTTTTTCTTTGAGGTGTGCTTTAGATTTGAAATATCAATACTTTTCCTTAGAAAGTGTGATAGATTAGATGGTACTTACAATTCCATACCTTGGGAGTTCAAGTTTCAAACGCTTTTGGAGGAAGCTAAGATTTAGGAGCATGTTGAGAAAGAGATAACTGCACCTAGTAATCCAAAATAGTTGGTCATTCATGTTAAGAAGGATACCAAGGAAAACATAATCATCATTGATTTAGCTAAGGATCACTTCATCACTCGCATTGAAAATAAGATGACTAGTAAGTAGATGTTTGAGGATTTTGTTGGTTTATTTAAAAGTTCTTATGTTTCTTGATAGATTCTTTTGAGGAAAAAACATTTAGCCATCTATGTGATTAGGATGGATAAAGTGGTGAGTTTCCAAAGTGATGTTGGAACATCAAGCATTGATGGTTCATTGCATATCTCCTAGGTTCATTCGGTCGAGCGGTCGACCTACATCTGGATACAGTCGACTCGATGATCGACCATCACACTACACTAGTTGGTTGAGTAGTCAACATGATTGTTGGTCAAACAATCAACCAACAATTAGAGATATTCATGCAATGGATCAACCAACCCAACAATCAACTACGATTTGGATGCATAGGCGGTCAGCTCAAGCATCCTTATTGAGTTAACTCGATGATGTGGATTTGATAGAGTCAACTCTAACAATCAACAGTTACATGTGGAAAATATATTCTGGATTCTATGAAAGTTGGTTAGATATTGAGGCTATAAATAACATACCCTTTGGTTCATTATCAACATACCTATTGGACACACCTACCACACTTAGAGGGGGGGTGAATGAGTGTGGGTATCTTTTTCCCAAAACTTCCTTCTTACACAAAACTCCTTAGTTAACATTCAACATTTACTCATTACTCATTGTTGTCATTATTAATCAGTTATATTTGAGTACATATCAACAACATATATCAGCAATATATCATCAACAAGTCATCACCACAAGGAACACAAAGAACACAAGATGTATGTACAATTTTTCTTTTTATTATGGACAATAATCCGGGGATTTTTCAGCAACAACTGAATAGAGTACAACTCTACAAGAGCACCAGCTCTATATGCAAGACTCAGCTTACATTCTCAGCATCAACTAAGATGAGGCAACAATCCTCAACAGATATCAATCTGTCAACAGGTACGCGACCTATCAGTAGTGCAACCCACGTGTGTACGCGCCCTAGCTCACTACAACACGCCTGTGTACGCGACCATTGTATACAACAACCTGCGTATACCTTCTGAACTATTAGGGTTTATCCTTCAAGATCAACTCAGATCCTCTGCAACCAATATATCATTCTCTTTTGTCTCTGACTATCCAATCTGACCACCAGCCAGTCACAACACATCCAAGCTTTCCAATAGTCTACTCATGCTCCACAATCAATCAATATGAATGATATCTCAATCATGTATAAACAACTAGTATACCATAGAAATCATGTCACCACTGAATCACAAGAGTACTACTCACTCCATTAACCAAATCAACCAAACTGAACCACATCATAGAAGCCATACCAAGAATTCCCTAAGCATTCACAACACAACAAACAATAGTATCCATCAAGATAATAATGTACCATATCAGTGTCTCAGTGACATATCTGAGCCCATATAATACATATTCGGAACCTGCTTCAGTCTTCAACAACCATTCATCAACTCAAACACAAATCTCCATGATTTTATCCACTGTATGCGCCCTGTCTTCATACAACCCGCGTATGTATGTGTCTTGGCCCATTACGGCCCACATACACCTCAGCAGCTAGGGTTTCTGAAGCTTCAAGACTTTTTCCGTCAAGATCTCCGATTTTGCCAAAAATTTGATGCGTCCATGAGATCCTTCTCACGCTCTCTTTCTCAAAATAGATCTTCAATAATGATCAAGAGATCCACACCAAAATTATCTCACAAGAATCTCTCCATCAATACAAAATATAATCTCACAAGAATCTCTCCATTGATCCACAAAAAGGATGATCTACAAGAGACCATTTCTATCTTATTTATCCTTTCATCCTCTAGGTCACTTAACCCATTTTTAGGTCACTTAACCCATTTCTAGGTCACTTAACCCATTTTCCTTATTTTAGGGTTAACCACTTTCCATAAATAGAAAGTTCTCCAATACTTTATTATTTAAATATTCCTTCTTGATTTTGTCACTTCTCTTTATTATTTAAACAATGATTTCTTCTTTTAGGTCACTTTGACTTCTTTGACCTTGGGGGCTTCAAGCCTTCATATGGGGGTCCTTCATCTTCGTAAGGCCATAACTCTCAAACCATGAGGAGTTATGTGACATTCCACATACCAACAGAAATGGAATGACAGACACTATCTATCTAGGATAGTTCCACCAACAACTTCATTGATCTCCATCTCATTATTCCACATACAAGCATGGGTCCTCCAACCATTCTTCTAGGATAACTCAATCCACAAAGAATCTTCCCATGAGGGATTTCACCATAAGGGGACCACTTTGTAGTTCATCCATTTGTGCACCTTATCAATCATGATAAGACAATAATGAGTCATCAAAATATGCATAATATATCAAAGAAATCATCTTCATCGATTGGTTTCTACTTGACATCTATCATTCTCATCAAGGATCATCAATCATCAATCAATAAATCCATTGACATCAATCAATCACTTGACATCAATTAATCACTCAATCACTTGACATCAATCCTTTGACATCAAAATAATCAAACCATTGGCATCAATGACAACATGATCTGACATACCAATCAAGTATTGTGATATTGTTATGATCACAACGCGCTTTGCTTAAGAGTTGTAACGACGTATTTAGACATCACCCTCTATCTTCGATTTTTTGTGTTCCTCTTCGATTATTTGCATTACTGTGTTTTTTATTTTATTGTCGTGTTCCACCCTATTCCCCAACATGGTATCAAAGTCAGTGGTTTAAAACCTCGACTTTTTATCTGCAAACCTTGCCGAGTCAGATATGTTGTGTGATTGACTCTGGGTTGGTGGTTTGTTGATTGGAACTTATTGAAATAGACCATTTGTTGTCTAGATATCGAAGGTGGCTTAGAAAATTGATATTTTTGTTCTGAACAGATAAAATTATGCAGTATGGGAACCAGATATTGAAACCCTAATGAAGAGAAAAGGATAATGGTAGTATATGAATGTTGTGATTCCATATCCAACAGAAAACCAGGAAAAATTCATCATTGAGGGAAACAAATATGAGGTTGTAGGGGTCATCACAACCTACATCTCATGAGAGATTTGATATCACCTTAGTGGAATCTACTGCCCTCATTAATTATGGAAGAAGTTGAAGTTGTTATTTGACTGAGTTGACGAGACCCATGTCATGTAGTTGGAGAAAGAGTTGATATATCTCGATCCTCATTCTTTTGACTGAATGGAGGATTATTTGACGCATGTCAAATAACTCCAATTGAAATTGGGAGAATGTGGAAAGAGATATCATAAGAAATATGGAAAACTCATCGAACTGGTCCTAATGAACTTGAGAACACCATTCAACGTGTTCGTGTCAACTTTCCACACCAATTGGAAAGCATGCAAGGANTAACTCCAATTGAAATTGGGAGAATGTGGAAAGAGATATCATAAGAAATATGGAAAACTCATCGAACTGGTCCTAATGAACTTGAGAACACCATTCAACGTGTTCGTGTCAACTTTCCACACCAATTGGAAAGCATGCAAGGAGGATGGTAAGGATTACATCTTTGATGCACTCTATGGCCTTTTGATTACCGATAAACAAAGCCTACTTGAACAAGGAAAGATTGGTGTTAAACACCAGGCCCACTTGCTCAAGGGAAAGAGCAAGATGGATCTCAGGGATAGAGTATGGTTTGATGCCTCTACACAGAAACCTGCATAATATGACCAGAAACCTAAAGGGAAGATAGATGCACCTTGTGGAAGTCAAAATAATAAGACATGTCAGTACTGTGGAAAGACTAGACATGTGGAAAAAATCAATTATAAGAAGCAAGACGATTTAGAGGAGAAGTGTAAACGCCTTAAAGGAGATGTGTCTGCTATATGTCGAGTCGCTGTTAATTTCACCTTCCAAGACAAAACTTCTTAGGCCTTGTTGTCTCATTCTGCATAGAATGAATAGGTAGTTGACTCTGGGTGCACTCATCGCATGACTAAGGATGCCTCCTTGCTCATGTGGTTGGATGAAGCTAAGGAGAGGAAAATATATGTTGTTGATGATTTTTCTTTGGATGTTGTTGGTTTAGGTGATGTTACCTATCAACGTGGGAATATTGTTGACGTCTATGTGCCAAATATTAGTGTCAATCCATTTTATGTTACTCAATTAACACAGACAGGTAAGATTGTGGAATTTTTGCTAGATCAGTTCTATGTTCATGATTTGAAGAAAGAAAATTTGATTTTATCTTAAAGGCTCCTCGACCGATGGACAATTTGTGCAAATTTCGTGACACGACTCGACGTGAAACTGAAACGACTGTACTTGTTGCTCATATTGATGAGAGAAGTCAAATTTGGCATGAGTAACTTGGACACCTTATTTTTCAATGTCTGCAGGCATTGGAAACTCAAAATATGGTTGTTGGTTTACCTAAGTTGTTTCCCCCTAAAGGAGTCTGTAAGGGTTGTGTGTTTAGGAAGAATCATCGGGAACAATTCGACTTTAGTAAAACATGGCGAGCACGAAACCTATTGGAGTTGGTTCACAATGATGTCTTATGCATCAATCTACCTTCATTGGTAGGTGCAAGATATTTTTTTACTTTCATTGATGATTTTTCTCGCTTTACATGGGTTTATTATATGAAGAATAAGAACCTTGTCTTTGAAAAGTTCAAGGAGTTCAGATCCTTTGTTGAAAAGAAATTTGGTTGACCCATCAAGTGCTCGAGATCAGAAAATGGTGGTGAATATGTAAATCGACCTTTTGAAGAATACTTGGTTTGATCTAGTATTGACTGGCAGTGGTCGGTTCCTCAGACACCTCAACAAAATGGCATTGTAGAATGAAAGAATAAGAATTAAGTCAAAATGGCTAGATGTTTTTTTCACGCTAAATATTTTCCTCCTCGCTTCTGGGTTGAAGCGATGTATTGTGGAAACTATATTCTCAACTGCATCTCAACTCGATTTGTTCCTTCCATGACTCCAGTCGAACGATAGTGTGGAAAGAAGCCTTTAGTCGGTCACCTCCATGTGTTTGGATGTGTTTATTGGGCTCACATTCCTGATGATTGCAGAAATAATTTGGATGCAAAGAGTCATTCTTGCATCATAATGGGCTACTATGAAGAGTCACAAGAACATCGAATAATTGATCTTTTCAAACGAAAAAATCATTATCAAATGAAATGTATAGTTTGATGAGAATTATTTTGGCATTATGTTGTTGAATGCCTCCTATGGATTGTTGCAGGATGATCCCTTTGATGTTGTCTTCGACACTATTTCTCATCTTCCATACTTCAATCCTTCGACTGGACAGTCAAACTTTGTTCCTGTATTGACTAGACCATCGACCTTTGAGTCAACTAGTCTTTCATCCTTCGTTTTGACTGATCCACCGAATGAATACCTTTTGAATTTTGATAGACCTTCTATAGTGAACTATATTTCACCTATTTCTTGTCTTCCCATGTGGGATGCCAAGAAAATTGAAGCTACTAGAGATAATTCTGGGGATTTTTCCTCTAGACTACAAACTCAAATTCAGAAGCAACATGTCATTGTTTCCCTAATGAATCATGTACTTGAAACTTATGATCGTGTTACCTACTTAGATGCTAAAGGACACCCTGAATGGGACTAGTCCATGCAAACGTAAAATGATTCTTTTTCAAATAATCACTCTTAGGACTTAGTTCCCCGACCACAAGGAAATAAAATTGTGAAGTGTCAATGGGTATACAAGACCAAACTTACCTCTGAAGGTGTTTTTGAGTGACATAAAGAACACCCATTTGCGAATGGATTCTCTCAATAATAAGGCATTGACTGCACTGAGACCTTTTACTTTGTTGCAAAGATGAAGTCGGTTCAACCAGTTCTTTCCCTTGCTGCTTGTTTTGGATGGAAAATCCATTAGATGGATGTGAAGAGTGCCTTTCTTCATGGATACCTATCTGAAGAAATATTCATGGAACAACCACCTGGTTTTGTGATAAATTCTAATTTGTTTTGTCGACTCAAGAAGTCGCTTTATGTTTTGAATTAGACTCCTCGAGCTTGGTATGCTAAGACTGATAGTTTCTTTCTTCGAATTAGTTTCAAATGTTGTGAATTTGGTCACAAATTGTATGTACTCCACACCAATGGAGACACCTTGATTGTTGTTGTATATGTAGATGATTTACTCATTACTATCAATAATAATGATCTCATCCTTATATTGAAGAAATAACTTGTTGACTCCTTTGACATGACAGATCTTGGTACTTTGTATTATTTTTTGGTTCTTCAAGTATTACCACTATGTGATGGATTTTTCATTTCTCAGTCTAAATATGTGATGGATTTTTTGAATCATTTTAATATGGATGCTTGCAAGCCTTGGGCTACTCCTTTTTAATCTATATTAAAGCTTACCAAAACTTGTCAAAAACCCAGAGTCGATGATAACCATTATCGACAACTGGTCATTAGTCTTATTTATTTTACTCATATTCAACCTGACATTTCCTTTGTTGTTAGTGTGGTTTCTCAGTTTATGCAGAACCCTAAAGAAATTCACTGGAAAGCATTGAAACAAATCGTTCACTATCTCAAGGGTATCACTCATTTTGGAATCAAGTATTGTCGAAGTTCATATTTGTTGGCTAGCTTCACTGACTCCCACTAGGCTGGCAACAATGATTATTGGAATTCAACTTTTGACTATGTGTTTCACTATAGCACTGGACCATTGGTGTGGTCGTGAAAGAAACATAAGGTGGTCTCTTTATCGACTACAAAATCCAAATATTGTGTTGTCGTTAAAGAATGTACTGAAGAAGTATGGATCTACCAACTTTTGGGTGAACATTTCCTTCCTATTCAGACCTCAACTACAATATACTGTGATAACTAGAGTGTTATACAAGTTGTTGACAATCATGTTTCCGAGAGTAAGATGAAGCATGTTGAGCTCCATGCTCACTATTTGAGACAATTGGTTCATGAGAATGTTGTCTCTCTTGAATATTGCATAATTGATGATCATGTTACTAATATCTTCAACAAAAATTTAGATGAAGCCATATTTATCAATCTTTTCATGATGTTTGGGCTTTAGGAAGCTTCAATTATGGGGGGGTGTCATAATGGCATAATTTCACCTCCTAAATCTTTGGAGACGTGTGTTGATTGGGGGGGGGGGTTGGAAAATAAAGATTTAATGGTTCATTACAATCTCATGGGTTCATTGAATCAATCGGTCGAACTACATATGGATACAGTCAGTCGGCCATCACACTACACTAGTTGGTTGAGGAGTCAACGTACTTGTCGGCCAAATAGTAGACTAGATAGTCGAGCGGTGGATTGGATAACCCAACAATCGACTATGATTTGGATGCATAGGTGGTCAGGTTGAGCATCATTTTTTAGCCAACTCGACAATGTGAATTTGATAGCGTCAACTCTAACAACTAACAGTTACATGTGGATAAGATATTATGGATTCTATGGAAGTTGGTTAGATCTTGAGGCCATAAATAGTAGACCCCTTGGGTCATTATCAACATGCAATGGTTGAGAGATTATTGACTTCCATAAGGATGAAAGTGGAGGACAAGTGTAATATCCTTGTTTTGGTCCCCTAATTTTTAATGTAATTAAATATGATCAAGGATGAAAATTGAACAATATGGCCAAGGGCCAAGCTATGTAAATATGTACATCAAAAATAGTAATAAAATAGATCATTGGTTGTGGTACAAGAGGAACATAAATGATGGGGGGTTATGATTCCATGAGAGAGAAATGTAAGAAGGAAATAAAGGGGCTCAACAGGACCTAAGCTTGAAATATAATATCTTATTGTAACCCAAATTCATTTACCTTAGCTTATGTAAAAGGCATATCAACCTTGGGATGTGTGCTAAGTTAGTTAGGTAGAGTTATTTGAGTGCCAAGTGACACAATGGAAACATAAAAATATAACCTTGGTTTTAGTGGAAGTGGATGCTTATTCAACCTCATTTAAATTGCAAGAAGGAAGGGAGAAACCTAATATATTACCCTGTAATAGAAGGTCATTGTGTTGATTGTAAATTCGGGCTAAGAAATAGGTTATTGGTTCCTATCTATAACTCCCAACAAAAATATTTCTTGGCCATTCTGTACTAGAACCTAGGAAAGAGGTGTGATATCCTGAGGGACTGCATTATAGAGAAGGGGATCCATTTTGGGGGGTTGTGAAAACTAAAGAGGAATAAGAGCTGGTGAGTTGGGATGTATGTGTGTGTGAGAAGACCATATCATTTTGGGTATCGGGTTGAGTGACGGAACTATAGCCAGCCATAGGATCTCATTTGTCCTTGTGGATTCATAGTCCCAGATTGAGGGTGGCTTGTTGCAGAAAGAACTAGTGCAACAATGCCTATAGTTGCAAGGAATTTCCCTCGTATGCAGCCATTTCATGATCTTATTTGATAAAGATAAGTGTTATGGGTTCTGTGATATAATTGTCTTATCTCCATGTATTTATATGTTTAATTAATGTTATATTTTAGGAATGGTTTGCATTTATATTTCTGTATATTAACTTAATTATGCATAATCCTACAGGTCATGTGTCTCCATATTTTTATCATGACAGGGAATAATTTAATTATGGTATCAAAGTTGGTTATTGAAGAGGAATTCAGTGGGAAAATTGAAGGAATTTTCCAGTTCCCCGCCATCCCATTGACACAAAGGTGGTTGGGTATGTTACAAATTGGTATTAGAGTGAGCTACAACACTTAACTATATGGGCCAAACACCAGAGGTGTAGTGTGTAGAAATTCTGTAGAGGAAAGTTTTCAAATGGTGCTTGCAAAGTGTTTGACAAAGTTGTTATTAAAAAGAAACTAGGGCAATTGTTGAGAATGTGGAAAATGAGTAAAATGTGTTTAATTTTCCCAAATTGATCATGTTCTAGGTGGTAAAAGGCCTAAAACTCAATGTATTTGTAGATTTGGTTTGAGTGACATTGAGAATAAATTAGGCAAAATCCCCAAATTTCATGGTGAGTTTCCAATCAAAGTGTGCCCAAAATTATTGAAAAGGTCATGTATGACGAAAATTCATCATTTACAGAGGTAAAATTGAGTATTCAAGGTCAAATTTCATTTAATTCATGGAGTTGCAGAGCGACCATGGAAAAAAATTGGGCGAAATTGAGAAAAATTAGGAAAAGCCCCAATTTCTAGGTAAAATCCATCGAAAAATCAATTCAAGGATGTTTAAATTTCAGGAAAAAAGGTCAATTTAACATGCATAGGGACAAAATCAGATGTTATAATCTTAAATCATAGTTTCATGGAAGCATGTGCATTAATTTTGAAATTGGGAATTTTTTAAAATTTTGGAATTTTTGGAAAATTTCTTACATGGTGATGTGGAAGCCATGTATCAGTGACATGGACTTCCATGGTGGCAAGTCCATGGTGGAAGTGTCAGAGGGATGAGTGTACATGTGGAAGGGTCCATATATTTCGAGATAGTAGCCAAGGTGTGTGATGGAAATTTCAATGGGTGATGTAGGGGCCACGCAAAGAAGGCGGTTTATGGGACTTTGAAATCATAGTTTTGGGGTTGTTCTTGAAACCCCTATAACCAATCAAATGGAACCACGTGGCACCATAGTGTTAAGTGGTTACAAGACATTGGGAATGAATTAACCAATGTGCATCTCAAACACCCGTAAATCATGATGACCGTTAATCTTCCTTCATCCTCCACCATCCAATCAAGTGTAGGTTAACTTTGTATTATTTAATTAGGGAACATCGCATTGGTCCATAGAATATTTCAGTCATATATCTGTGATCTACAACCGGGGATATGTGCACTGAAAGTAAAGGTATGGGATGGGACCCCCTATCCCATCAACCATTCATATCATGTTGTGTGTATTTTCAAGCTCAGGTTGGGATGGAGTAAAAAGAAAAGAAAAGATAAAGGAGGAAAGAGAAAGATAAAAGAGAAGAAGGGTGACAAAGAAATGTGTGTGTGTGTGTGTGTGTGTGTGTGTGAGAGAGAGAGAGAGAGAGAGAGAGAGAGAACCTATAGGATGATGTGGCAAGGCTAGGGTGTCCAAGGAGGTGACATGGAATCCTCTCAAGGTGCCATGTGAGCCGAAGGTGTCACATCAACAACTACATCAGATGGATGCCACATCAACAGAGGGTATCCTATGTTTTAAGAATATAAAAATAAAAAATAAGTCTAGAACCAAAATCATATTTTTCCAAAGTAGGAGAAGAATAACTCAAAAGAAGATGATTTTTTTTGGGTTTGTCTGTAGTTTTAGGGTCTACAGAAGTGCCAGAGAGTGTCACTAGTCAATTTTGCACCAATTTGCCAAAAATTGAAAACTAGATGTTTTTGAAGAGTAGGGTGGTACATAGTGGTAAGGGCTCTGTTATTAATGATATTTTTACAAGGTCTTAGAAAAATAAACATGAAAATACCTAGTTAAGGAATTGTATGGATTCCAAGGAATTTTGAGAGGATATGCCAAAATAGGGAAAAATCCACTGTTCCAAACCACTTTTTGGGGATTTTTGAGATTTTCAGAGGAGGAAAAGGGACCCTAGATGAAACAAATGGAAAATTTTATTTACTCAACATTTTACCTTCTCATCAATCCACACAAATTTTCATGAGTGGATTTTTTCCAGAACTTCTTAGTTTGGGAGATGGTCAATTTTTCTAAAAATTTCAAGTCTGGGAAAAAGTGAAAAAGGACAAAATTGACGTTTCCATATTGTTACAAAATTTTATTAGAGAAAAAAATCAACATTCTGAGAGTTTTTGTATATTCACCATTATCTGTATAATCAATGTTTGATACACAATTTCCTTGGTTCATGATAGATTTTTCGTTGCAAGTGGCATAGCACGACCTTTCAGATAAATTGTTCCATTGAAGAAAATGCAAATTTGGGCAGAAGTGGCATATTTAGAGAGTAACGACTTTCAACTTGGAGATCATATTGAGGCATGAATATAGCCATTGGAAATATGTTTTATAGGATAACAATATTGAAGGCTTATAGTTCATATTAGTGCATCGTTGTTCTTCATAAATTGATATGAAAAATGACATATAGCCTAATTAATGAAATTTTACAATATGCTTAATTTCTAACAACTATACTTGTATCCATATTGCTTATAGAGTTGGTGTTATTTTTAGATCAAATCAATTTATGAATTATGAGAACCAAAAGCATGGGATATTCCTAGAGAACTCACAACCATGAGGACGAAGTAAGGGGATTGAACATCAGTTTATTAAATGAAGAGACAAATTCCAATGGACATAGAAGCAAAGCAGAGCCAATAGAGATAACATAGACCATGTTAAGTACCTAAACATATCTAAAGATATAAGATAGAATAATAACTCAAATCATTCACCAAAACACCGAACACAACAAATAGAGAAACCCTTGAGGTAGGGTAACACCATATATTAATCCTTATGGAAGGATAAAACTCCTCAAGCAATCCTTGCTTGTACCAATTCAATATTCTTCACCATGCTCTAATACATTGCTTACACTTCTTTATATAGCATTCTCTATATTCTAGGAACATTCTAGAGAATGAATCTTCTAGAAATCCTATTTATTATATCTAGTTACCATAGTGGGACTTATTTAATAATATAGTGGAGCTAGTCCACCTTACATTGAATGGCCTCCACTAATAATACATAACCACATTCCCATTGGTTACCTTTCATATTACCTCCCTAGGTATACTACATTCCACCCCCCTTAGGCATGTTTCATCCTTGAAACATGAGAAGAAACCAT
>ML809871.1:0-55091 GCA_009831015.1 Picea engelmannii
TCTTTACTCTTACTATCCATATGTTGTATGATTGGTTGATGACACATGAAGAAATATTAATAAGTATTTAAAAAGCATAAAATTGTTTAAGCTTATAAACAACTGATTCACCCCCCCCCTCTCAGTTGTTCTAGTATTTCCAACACTGCTCCACCACATGATCAGTGTGGCTCATGGTTAGAAAGGTATTACCTCGATGTGCCAATGCTGCAGTCCAGAATTCATGCTCTAGAGGATCAACTTGCAAGGCTCACCAGTCAGAAGGCTAAATCGACAACCACTGATAAGAAACAACGAACAACAGGTTCGATTTTGTTTAAGAATGTGGAGTCGGCTACAACGGTCGTCAATTCAAAATTGGTGTAGCTCCAATAGCCTCACTGGTATGATTATCACCTGTTTATATGAAAAACTCACAGCTTTGTTTACACCGTGGATTTCCTTTGTCACATAAGCATGCATTATTGTATATAATTTTGTTTTGATAAATCAAATTCCATTATCGTTTTAGTTTTGATTGGATTTGGCTTTGATTCGATTGATCGTGCGATAGATTTGATTGTTTTAATTTGGCTTCGATTGAATACTATGTTGATGTCTTTACTAAACACAGGCCGTTTCTAGTATTTCGATTTTGTATGCAGTCAATGTCTCGATTTAAATTGGTTATATTTTATACGAAATGGTTGGCAATAATGGTTAACTGTTATGATTTTATATTCCATGTCTTTTGACCAATTCGAATACTATTCTGTTAAGGTATAATTGTGAACAGATATGAGTCATAACTGTTATATCCAACTAATCGATTTTCACTGTCTGACCATGTTATCAGCTCGGCTCATATTGCAACAAATATATTGTTTAAATTTGATTTGGGAACGAAAGTGATTATGCCCAGGATTGCGATTTGTTTCTATATTTTATTGTTGTCCAGTTTATGCTTATCACTACTGTTGATGGTTATGATCACGATGTGATCCTGTCTGTCGACTGTGTAAACGCTCAACGATTGAAATCTATGGCAAAATTTGATGAATGTTTATTTGGCAATAGTCGTAACAGTTTTTCCATATTGGTATTTGATTGAAACAATATGAATCTTATGCACATTGTTACAGCCGTAACAAATCAATTTTGATTATGTTCAATTATGATTGTATCGATTGTGATTGTGTTGAATTAGATCATATCTTATACGGTATGATTCACCATTGATTTAATTTGATATGAAACAGTCCTATTATGGTTTGACCATATTTATGGCGACTAAAAAACAGAGCATTCTTATCCTGTTTTGAATCACTTTTCGATTTGGTTAAATTTGAATGATAAACTCATTGGAATTATTAATAATTCGATTTTAATGTTTATTAAAAGAAAATTAAATTGGATTGTTTTAAAAGGATTTCATTTGATTGCTATCTGGTCTTGTATGCTATTCTAGACTAGCTACAGAATCAGATGATTCTGTAGATAAGTCTGTAGGATCAAATTTTTTATTTTTTGTTACTGAAATATCTCTCTAATTTGATAATTGTGTTCTATTGCAGGTAAATTCGAAATTGCAGTTGAGTTTGTGAGCAGTTAGGGGATAATTCAAAGATTTCACTTGCATTTTGATTTCCTAGTTTAGGTGATTTTGGGATATTTCCCAGATTATGTAAAACTGTTTGATATTATCCACAGGGATGCTTTTACCCTATGGAAAGACTTATAAAAACCTATCATTTTTGTAATAATGTAGATCCTCATTCGTGGGAGAACAAGGATGTGGAGTTATAATACAGACTGAAGCAGAATTTGATGTTTTGTCACAGCTTTAGCTTCTCATTATATCAACATTTTGTTTCATGTTGTGTATATCAATTTGTATATGGTTTATGACTACTTTAGATATCTAGATCATGTGCAAATGATATAATTTTAATCACTGTAATCCATATCTAGTTTCTTCCAATTGTATAAAAGACATTACAATTGTCTAATTCAGTTTGTGAATGACAGGTTTATCTTCTTCATGAATTGAATTATGTAATATAAATTTTTGCATAACAGGTTTCCCTTATTGCAGGGATTTATTAATCATAAAATTGTTATGATTTTTACGTCCTGTTTGTCCGGTTAACAACTTAAAGAGCAGCGCAGCCGATCGTTTATGAGAAGATTTTGGACTAACCGATGCGAGTTTACTTCCGTCGAACATCTTCAAAGTTATCATACACAGGATAAACTAGGAGCGCTTCCAGGTCAGTTAATTTTTTCTTTGTTGTTTTCATTAAATAGTTTAGATATAAGTCTAGATAGATTTATATTAGATTGTTTAATTTCAGTAATTATATTAGATCGTTTAATTTCAGTAGTTTTATTTCTTTTTCATAAAATCAAAAAAATCAAAAAACATATCTTTCTGTCTTAGGGCAGAAAACACATGATTTTTGCAGGTTTTAATTAAATCTGTAGGTTGTTTATAGTGTACATTTGTAAATAAGCAATATTGCAGCTGGTAATTAGATAGTTGATTTGATTTATTATAATAGTAATTAGTAGATTATATATAGAATAGTTTAGTTTAGTTTATTGTATTTAGTTTTAGTTTATTTAGTAGTTTGTTTTAATTAGATTAGTGTAATAGTTAGTTTGTTTGTTTTTAGTTAATTTGTTTATTGTTAGTTAGTTTAGTTTCTTTTATTTAGTTTTAGTTAGTTTTATTAGTTTTAGTTAGTTTTATTTGTTTTAGTTAGAATAGTTAGTTTAGATTAGTTTCCTCTTTGGTTTTTCTTAAGACCTTAGAGCGGCCAACGGAGCCGTTAAACCCGTCAGGGTGGTTCATTCCAAACGGCTTGGGTTATTTAGACAACCCCAGACCGGTTCCACTCTCTCAATTGACAGAAGGACAATTTCACCCGTCAACACACCTCTAGGTACATGTTGAGTTTGGGGTCCGACCCAATCTGTTGGTCTAGAAAAAATAATTCAACTATTTCTCTATCTTCAAAAGAGTTGGAGTACAAGGGAGAATTTAGTGTTACCATTTAGGTATTGTGGCTACAAAAATTCCTCACCAAGCTTGAAATTCAGTTCAACCGCTCGAATGTGACATGGTGCGATGACCAGAGCACACTCAAATTATATCGCTATCCAATACATAGAAAACTGACAAAACATATCAAAATCCATATGCATTTTTATCAGGGATATGGTTCATGAAAGAGTGATTGATTTGCAATATTTCCCTTTTATCGAGTAGACAACTGAGATCTTCACCAATACTTTCAATGAGAAAAAATTCCATAGTTTGTGTGATCATATTAGAGTGAAGGACATAGTTACCTAGAAACCATCTTTCTCTTCTTTTGATACACTGTATTTTGAGGGGGGGATTTTTCCCATGAGGTTTTCCCTATTTCGTCACTTTATTTTAGTGTTCATTCATTACATTTTTCTTGGTCACCTAACATGGCCTTTGTTTTCGGAACCCATTCATTATGTATACTCCCTAGTAGTGTTTAGGGAAGGTGTTGGAGATATTACAAACACATATTATTTTGCTTTCATTTTATTTTCCTAAATTTATTTTTCTATGTTGAGGGTCACTTAGTTTGAGATATTTTCCACTAGACAAGGGTTCAACATACCCTTTAGTCAATCCTCAATTACCTTTAAAATAAACTAGTTGAGTGAAGTGTTACATCTCAACCTTGGATTCATCACCAAGTGTTGCATGATAAATTCAATATCATCACCATGAATGTACACTTGCATTGGGATCATCACTATTAAATCAAACTTCACATGTGTGAGTGATCTCCTCCTAATTTCACTCCATTTTAGATAGTTCACTAATGATGGCATGGTCAATTAACTAGGAGTAGGTGGCAGTTGATTCAAATGACTACCAATGTGTGTCACATCTCTCTAGAACACTCCTAATGAAAATTGTCTTGTCTACTATGGTGATTTAGTTGTGTCATATTGATTATATCACTTGTATTGTAACAGTCCCTTACTAAGATAATAGAAATAATTTCATTTTTTTATCTAATTTTTGTCTTCTCCCTTCATCAACCATTGCAAGTTGTGTATACGTCATTTTTAGCAAGATCTTCTATGCATGTATCTTAGAAACTCTACATGGTATCAGATCCCATAGTCGAATAGTAAGAATCATCACCAAAACACTTTTGCAAGTACCGAAGATGGAACAAAACAGCATGAAAGATGGAATTTCCTGCATCTGCAATTATAACGCCATATAATTACTTTGAATGGTAGCCAAGAACTCTACACTAGCTCAAAGGTAGAGGATTTTATTGGATAGTCATGGAAATATAAGCATAACCCACCTCAATAGTGGAAAAATCCATGTTATTCAACCACATGGACGAAGCTCATAGTCTCCTATGCATGTCTATTTCTCCCAAACTATGGTTTCTCATCGATGCATGCAAGACCCCAAATGCGATCTGAGCCACATTTGTCAGTATCTTTGGAAACATGCTGAAATGAGGTGCCATTTTCTCAAAGTATAATTGAAGTCCTTGGATCCAAAATAAATTGGCAATGTCTAAGATTTCTTCACAAAATTTAAATCTCTCCTTCCTGAATTGACAAACTGTGGTATCGACAAATACAAAATAGAAAAACATCTAGTTCTTCCTATCATAGAAAAAATTGGACCAAAATATAGTGTATTTTCCTCCACATATCATTCGAACAAATTCACTACACCACCAACCTGGACCATGCCTTCATTGTCACAGTTCATTGAGGCTTTGACACATGATCATGTTAAGATCATCCAGATGAGCATAATCAAATGCCCCAAGTCACTTGTAGTTGTTGTGCATGATGGAAGAAGCTCTAAAAATCCTAAATCAAAATTTAAAGGAAAAGGAAAGGTGCATGCAGAGCCAAAGAAGGAAGGGTACTCCAAACCCTTCAAATATTCCTTATATTCGAAAGGTCGAAAAAGAAGGAAAGGTAAGAAGTGTTGTTACTATGATTGCGGGAACCATGTAAAATCTACATGCATGAAGAAGAAAATAGATCTTATGGAAAAGATACTTTAGAAGAACAATATCGGGGACTTCATTCTTTAGGGTACAAAGAAGAAGTCAAAATATCAATCCTGTAAGAAAGGTAACCCTCATGCATTAGTAGCTATTGATTCTTCTCCTTCCACAAGGATTGTATATTAAAGCACTTCCCATCACATGGAAAACGCAAAGGATATTCTATTTTTTGTAATTGCATGCATGGGGCCTTCTATCCTCATGGGGAATTATTCTCCAATTGAGATACATGTGAATCATTTGTGATATCACTATCCATGGTTTTCCACCTCATCTCTTCTGATAACAAAGATGAAACTAGATCCTCATACTTCAATGCAGATTGCATGGTACTACCAATTGCTACAACCAGATTATCCTATGAGTCTCGCAAAGAACATAAACAAGTAATACACTTATCTTCTTTTGCAAGAAGAATATTAATATATCCATATTGACTTAACAATGTATTGAAGGAATTTAGATGATCTATCATAGAAACTCCATCTTCCATCCTAATATGATACAACTTCTTTTGAGGAAAAAACTTTTTTACCAAGGTCTTTGACTGATACATATTTGGTAAATTTTCCCATATTTCATTGGTTGTAGTTTATCCTAACATATTCAATAACACCTAATCAACCAAGTAGAGTCGAATAATACTCCTTTATGTTCTATCCAACATCTCACAATACGCTTTTTACATAACAGTGGATGGAGTACTAGTAGGTTGTGTACCAGCATGATGTGTACCAGTAGGTCATTTACTAGGATCCACATTGATCCATTGTTCTTTGTCTACAAGAAGGTCTTCCATATTGAGATTCCATAGTTCAATTTTTTACCGTTGAAATTCTCAATCTTGATTATAGATTTTGTTTCCATTATCTTTCAACACATGAATCACCTCTACAAATGTCCCACTAAACCCAGGTTTATCATAGACCCGAGATACACTTGACCTACCAATACTAAGCCAAACCCTCAGCAACAAAGGCGTCCCCCTGAAGTAAAAAACGTGCTCTAATACCACAAGTAAGTTTTAAACTGTTGAAGTAAGGAAATGAATACAAATTCTAAGAAAAACTAAAATTAATCAATGACCCACACATACAATACATAGATATTTACATTGTACACCATTAACTGGGAGAAAAACAACCTTCATTGGTGTTGTACCTCTCAAATCTTCATTGTATTAATTTCACCATTTTCAATACAATAAATACACAATAGTTTAGGTATTCCCCAACTACGAAAACCCTAATCCCTTAATCTAGGATAGGTGATGGGATCATCATACGTTTTCGTCAAATCTAAGGTGTCCCCCCTCACACATGCACATAATATAAAATATAACCAACCTCCGATTGGTCATAGAACCATATCTAAGTTAGGTCACCAATTTGTGTATTTTTTCTCCATAGATTTACCGAGGTGTGCCATGTTATAGGGTGATATGTCCTTACATGTTCATCCAAATTGGATGGTACAAGTGATGTGAAGCCACTTGGAGGAAGCTGAAAGAAGGTGTGAAATCTTAAAAAGGCCATACATTTTGATCTCGATCTTGGTTTTGAGCATGGTTATAGTCGTAAAAAATATATCGAAGAGTAGAAATGGATTATGAAATCATAATTGGATTGAGAGGGTTGATTTATAAGGATGGTTTGAAAAAATAAAAGACAAAAATGGAATTTTTTTTTTAAAAGCAAACAAAGTTGGAGATTCCAGATTGTTATAGAATCTTATTGGAGTGACAAACGAAGAATATGAAAGTTGGTGTGTGTTCACCATAATTATTTTTATATGTTCCTAATATAAAACTTTTCTTGGTTATTTATGTATTTTATACTACAGTTGACAAAATTTTACCTTCTAGTAAGATTGCACTAGTGGAGAAAATGTATAAATGGGGCGAAAGTGGTTTTTTTTCTAGGAATCCATAAACTTCAACTTAGAATTCAGATCGAACCACTAGAATAGTCATCAGTAAGATATTGAAGAGGATAACACATCTTTTCACCCATATTCTTAAGCTATCTAGCACATTGTTCTAAGGAAATTGAAGAAGGGATTAGGTGGCTTGTAGGTGCATCATCTCTAGGGGTCAGTTATATAGTTTTGGTGTAGTACCTCCATTTGTTGTTATCAGATTCTTGCAGTGGAAGCATGATAGAATTATAAGAAGTTCAACATTGAAACAATGAATACTCATGTAGTCTAAAGAGTGTAATAAATACATAAGGGAATGCATTATTTCCAGACTTACTCTAAAAATAAAATGTACTCGGAATTCAAGGAAGGGTGACTAGAATCCAATACAATTGAGGACAACCAAGAACAACAAGGGATTTATATATGATAAAGAAAAATAATTTTATGCAAAATTATATGATATGGACATTGGATAGCCATATATAGCATAAGAAGCTAGAGAGAATATGTCGTTCTGGGCATGTTAGGGATACATTCTTAGTTTAGATAGATATGCATTTGTACATGTGAAGGCGTTTGAAAGTGCATATAACATGTTGTAGACTATAAGTAGTCTATTTTCACACACACACACACACACACACACACACACACACATATGAATATTAGAGTTGTTAATGAGGGCTATTGTGACAGGAAAAAACAAGTTATTGCATGGTTGAAAGTTTTTATGGTGTTGCATATGGAATCCATTCATATGAAGGAGCAACCAAAAGGTGAATGGTGAATAATAGGTTCATGAATGAGGTATGAAATCTCCTACTGGTAACAACTAATTGGGTAGCATCAAACTTATTAAATGACAAATATGTAGGTATGAATTTGATGGATTATGTTGAAGGGAATTTAGGTAAGACTTTCCTCATCCAAAATTTAACATTTAAAGTGACATCATTATATGTTTTGAATGCATTCACCAGAATGATTTACCATTTTGTATGGTAAAGGGTGAAGGCCTGTGAATTTTATAAAATTGATTTAACTATAGAAACATTCATATGACATAAAATCTTGTTAGGAATGAATGCAAATAAGGTTATGGGTTAGTAACCAAAGCAAATAAGGTTTTATAAACCTGTTATAGAAATGAATGCCAAGGAATCTAGTCATGTGTAAGGCCATGCCATTATTGGATATGGAAAAGATATGGTACCACACAAGTATAATATAGTCTTCATATTGTAATCGATGTTTGGACTAGAACATTTTTTCCAACATTGGAGAGCACCAAGAATTATATTCTTGGTGTGGTGTTTGGGCTGAAAAGGAAGGTATCCTAATCATCATGAAATTAATTAGGAAGTGTGTATGGTGTGTCGGTCATTGGCCAGACCTTCTAATTCACCACAGTGAGATGCATGACTTAGAAAAGGAAATTCTGAAATCAACACATATGTGCATTGAATAGGTATGCAATGTTAAGTTATAAAAGAGTGAAAGTTGTAGAGTTGTACACATGCATTGTAAGATAAGAGTTGTTTGTGTTTAAAGGAATTATTGAATGAATTTTGGTGATTGCATGAATAAATTCTACTACATAGAAATGATTATGATAATAGTTTAAATAATGTGGTTATTACTAACTATTGAAGTTGATAATATTTTGAGAGTTGTTAGATATTGAAACAAGAAAGTTGTAGGATAAGGTAGTTACATTTACATAATGATGGATTACGCAAAAGCTTTGTTAGGGGAACAAAGTAATGAAAATATTTATGGCTCAAAGAAAGAAAATATATGTTGATAGTACATGTGTACAAAATGATGGGTTCAATCTAGTAAATAGTTGGATTAATGGAATTAATTGAATTTTTTCTGGAAACAATTATGAGATCACTTTGTGAATTTTTGTAACTATTTCCATGAGAATATATTGTACATGAGATATTGACAATTTGTTTGGATGAGTGTAAATTGGGAATATTATATGAAGATTAGTCTTGGATATGAAATTTCTTGTAAGCCCATACATAAGAATGATATCTACATCTACAAGAGCCAAACATAATCAACAAAAAACTCATGCATAGGAATTTTAATTTCTTTCTTGTATAAAACAAATTTAAGAAGTTAATAGTTGCAAATTGTTATGATATGCAAACAAATATGTTTGGCTGATTGAAAGGTTGAGGAAATTCTAGGAAGAATGGTATCAAGTATGGCACTTTTGTAAGCCATAATAAATACTGCTACCTGCTGCGGAAAGAGACAAACAATTATGATATGGAATCTCATGCTTGGGGAATTTGAGTCTCCTTGTGAAAAAAAATTTGACATTTAATGAGAGAAATTGTTATGATGAGATCTAATGATGAATGTATGTGTGCAATACAAATGAGATGTTGGCTATTAAAGCCAGGGTATTGGGAAGAAGAGAACTAGAAGGAAGTCGAGCTCAAGGAAAAAGGCATGGGACAAGGAAAGTCTAGTGGAATTGTTACAACTAGAGTTCCTAGATATGCAACTCCTAGTATTCTTGGTTGAGTGCACTGGAGCCCTGAAGAGAAGTGGTATAACCTGAGGGACTCTAGAGTAGATAAGGGGGTACAATCCATGGGTTGTGTAGGATGATGGGGAATGAGAGATTGGTGATTGGATATACTACTAGAAATATAGATTGTGAGATAATTATGTAGGTTTTGGATAGAGTGTCAATGTTAATAAGCATTGGCTATACTTCCTATGCAAATTAAAGGTCATAAATGCTAGATTTTAATATTAAAAACACTATTAGATTTTTTTTCACTAAGGAGAGTGAAAGACTAAGGGGAGGGGGATGTAACATCCCCAGTTTCAATCCATATGAAATAGAATGTATTATGTAAATGTGACTTAGGCTAGTGAGCTGATACGTTGAAAGGTCGAGATATATAGAAATATAATACTTCATATATATATATATATATATATATATATATATATATATAAATAGAATGAATGTATGGCACCAAGAGGGACAAGGACAATATATGGGGGGATATGATTCAATGGGAGAGGGGGGATGAAAGGTTACTCATTTTATTGATTTTATTTACCCACATTTTTGTTAGAAGGGGGCGCGTGAATCTCTTGAGGAGATCATGTTGTCTCTTGGGGCACATGAGTCTCTTAGGGAGACCACATCCTTTCTATTTAAACCCAACCTATGGTTTTTTTGGGGTTGTCCCTTCATATTGGATCATTCATTTGGTAGTAAATTCATTTTCTGCTCATTCATTGTCTTTGTTGTTCATTCTTTTTGTTGTTCAATGATTTGGGTTCTTTATTCATTGTTGCTTATCTTTTCCTCACACTTTATTTCTCAATTGTGTGATATTGGTCTAGGAATGGGAATACAAATTGTTGGAGGTAGAGAGCCATTGCTTTATGGATGTGACAGATTATTGATTATTCTAGGAGAAAATGGATGCCAGTGTGGATGAGAATGATGGAAGTTCTCAAAGAACTGTCCACAACTTGGAATCATTGGAGGTTTTTAGCATTGAGATTCCTGACCAGTAGAATTGTATCCCTGGAAGAGAAATGGAAAAAATTGAGGCACTACATTGCAGAGAAATGGGTTCATTTCCCTAGGTTGTGCAGGATGAATGGGAAGAGACACGACAAATTAGGATTGCTGAGTTGTTGGGAAAACCTGGGAGCTTGATAACCCACTATTATGTTTTAGATTCGAACTAGAATCAATCCTTGTGGATGCATAGCCCTGGATCAAGGGTGAATTGTTGTTGAGAGTGAATAAACAACAATGTCTATGGTTGGGTGTAAGGTCCTTGGTCTGTAGCTAGTTGGTGAATAATTAATTTAAAAGATAAGTTCTCTCTGTGTTTTCTATATAAATTATATTCCACCATGTTGTTAGGACCCATAAATGTCCCTTTTTCACCATCTCTTTTGCTCATTCAACCTTACCAATTCTATGATAAATGCCTAATAATTGTTGCTAAGACCCTTTTTCCCAAGGTATGCATCATTAATCTTTCTTTTATATTTTATTCACTTTAACATGTTGGATTGGTAGCGTTTCTCATATTTTACCCATGAATATTAAACTAATGATTAAAATGTGTATAACAACCAAGTATTAAAGAAGGATCGTTGTTGTTACACAACGTTGTTACAGTTGTGCGCCAACTCTACATGTTGTTAGATGACTACAACAATTGAGCACCCTTTTTGGAAGCTGCTACACCTACTCCAACAGATACCCACCGATCCTGGAAGATGGTCCCTCATGCAAATTCGAATCATGAAGATTGATCCTCAAGGTTGTTACACATTTTGGTTCACATTGATAAAGAAGATCATTTAACATATTTTGCAATAGATTTTGTATATCATATGAATAGCTTGAGAATCTTCGATTCACAAAGCTATTCTGAGTCTGTTTTCAACTGAATAACTCTTTCTTTAAATAACAGAGACATTGTAATAATTACTACAAAATTTTAGCTATGAACAGAGAGTGAAGAATAACACATTGTATCTGAACCTTTTTGGTGAATTAATAAAGAAGTGGATTGAGTTTCTTTAACCTACTATAGTCTATTTTTTAGTGGATTCGGTGAGAGGGAAAGGGCCCACCTTCCTCATAGACTCCCCTCTATTTTGTTATTTTAGATTAATCGCTTTGATTTGTATAATTGATCTGTTTAGCATTTCTAGGATATATTTGTTGTTACAATCAGTTCCTTTATGTTTAATGTGCATCTGTGTTTCTCATGAGAATTAGAGTAATTTGTTTGGCACTGCTGAAGAATTACTTTCCTTTGATGCATTATAATTAAATCTCTATTTTCAATCAAAGAAAATAAAAGTGTGAATTCCCTTTCTGCCATCAAGTAGGTTTCCTTTTAGCAGTTAGCACATAGTTTCATTTGCAAGAGTAAAGCAGAAAGTTAGAATAGAATAGATAATCCAAGATTCTTATGCACCCATCAGTTCAGGATTTCATTTATGCAAGTCTGATTTCAATTCTGTAGAAGCTCCAGCTGTGTCAACAACTTGTGTTAAAATTCAATCTTTCAATTTGGTTTCTTACTGCAATTTGAATAATGTTGCTTCCATAATCTAGCATAGACCGTGCACAATTTTCTTGCAATAAAAAAAATTCCCTGGGTTTGACAATTCATATTGAACACCTTAATTATCTATTTATTTAGACAATTAAAGTGCCCAACATTTTTCCGCCATTGCTGGGGAAGATAATTATAGATTTTTGTACGCGCATTAGTTTTTTTCTTAGGAATGAATAGTCTGCATGAATCGAAGAAAAAGAGGACATATCCCCAAAAATACTAACCCTATAGGTACCAGAGGACGTGGAGGAAGGAATCCTACACTAGGAAGGCCAACATTTGTTGATGAGATTATAGCCAGAGCAGGCTCTTCTTCAGGATCTATCTTTCGCCCTTCAAATCCTCCAAGAAGGAATACTCCTCAGTCATCTAATTTACCCCATTTTGAGACATCGTTTTCATCAAGGGCTGAAGCTAAAGATTTGTCACCAACAAATCAACAAGAAACATTGGAGAATATTGAAGATCAAGGAAGTGTAGTTCGGAACAGGGAAATTCTAGAAGAAGTAGTTTATCAAATCAATAGACAGATAGTCACTAAAGAAGAGTGGAACACTATCCATATTGAGTGGAGAGAAAGAGAACATATGGAAAATCAAGGGGACAATGAAGAATATTTCCACCGTGAGATTCCACCAAACAACAAATATCAAGCAAATGATGAATATACAATCTCTACCATGGTCTTTCCTATTTCTGATATTCCCACACAGGGGATGGAGCCTATGAAAAATATACCTCTCAAATCTGCCAAATTTTCATGTATTATCTACAGAAGATCCAGATGAGTTTATGTTTGAATTTGATATTTTGTGCAAAATCTATGACTACACTACCACTTCGTAGAAGCTTAAATTGTTTCCAGCTACATTGAAGGGTAATGCGTTAAGATGGTTCATCAGCCTTGGAGGAGAGAATATTTCAACATGGGTACAAATGAGGCATCTTTTCCTGAACAAGTACCAAGACTACTTCCGAATGAGGAAATGAAGAGAGGAAATATTCAAGATGTCTTAGAAGGAGGAAAAAACCCTTGAAGATTTTGTGGACCGACTCCAGTATAATCTACAAAGGTTAGGACATCCGGACATGAGTAAGGACATTTTTAAAACTATTTTGATTAAAGGAGTTAGATATGATTGTTTAAATATGCTAAATATTCTTAGCAAGGGATATATATAGAAGGAATTCTATGAAGACAGTGTAGATCTTTGTAAGAGATGCTCTCCAGGATCTACAACGAATAAATCAGCTACCAGGGACACCACTTTCTCAAGGGTACAAAAATCAGCTAATGGAGGGGCAACAAGTGTAGAGATAGGAAATCTATTAGAAGGTTTCGAAATAGAAATGATTAAATATTTTGGTTCAAAAATTGATACTCTGCAGATCAAACAGAGACAAGAAGAAGTTGATCGTGCATTGTCCATTTTCTGTCTGAAATGTAGAGACAAACATCCAAAAAGGGAGTGCCCACTAAACAGTTTCCATGTATGTCTTATTTGTGAATTAGATCATGCCACTGACAAATGTCCTTCCTTACCAGGTGTAAAAGCATCAATGAAGGAAACTAATGAAGAAGCAGAGGCTGCCTATATAATAACCTAGTGAAGACAATGGAAGCCACAAGATCAAGGTATGAACTCTAAATTCTCTCCTGCAACACTCAATTACTTGAACAATCATCTGCCATATGGCCAGATGAATGCTCCCCCTCCAAATCCAATTCCCCCTTCTTATCTGGATCCTAATGCATGGTTACCTATGCCCCAACAATAGAATTACCATGGGCAATGGAACCCATATTGGAGAGGCCCTCAACAACAACTTAGCTATCAAATCCATCAACTGAACCTCTATCAACAATAGTTCCAACCCTAGTATCAACAACAACAACTGAAGTTACCTACCAATGCCCCACAAAACAATCCTCCCTTGTGACCTAAAATGCTTGTGCAACCTAACCCAAATCCAAATAATAAGGTCGTTCAAAATATTGATATATACAATGTGCCGGCTCTGTCTATTAATCCTATGCCTTGTGATGAGATAAAATTAAGATCAGGGAGAATAGTCGAGCCCATAATTGAATATGCTCCATCCTCAAAATCAGACAAGGAATCAGGGGAAAAACCATCTACTGATACAAAAGAAATTGACCAACCTATTAAAGAATCAACAAACCCCCCATTCCTTGAAAGACTGGAAATTACCAAAACTGTGGAATTACCATCCTTCAATCTCTTAGGAGAATTGAAAAATATGCATGTTAACATTCCACTATTTCAAGTGATTAGAGATGTCCCTATTTATGCCAAGACTGTGAGAGATCTTTGTATCAGAAGACCTAGAAGGAAACCTAGGGACTCCTCACATTGCATGTAGTGGGGGACTTGTCTGAACTAATGTTAGGAAAAACCCCACCTATTAAATATGGAAACCCAGGAAACCCTATAGTCATTGTCAAAATTGGACAAACATCTATTCCCCATGTGTTAGTTGACTTAGGGGCAGCAATTAATATTATGCCAATAGAAACTACATAATTGTTGCAACTCAGAACGCAAGTTTGACCTACTCCTACTATTTTAGAATTAGCTGATCATTCCACCATTAGAGAAGAAGGAGTAATTGATGATTTAGTCATTTCAGTTGATTCATGGGAGTATCCTGCTAATTTTGTCGTTTTGCAACCCAAAACCCGTCTGGGGGGGCCACCCTCTAATTCTACGAAGACCATGGTTATCCATAGCAGATGATTTCATTGGTTCTAGATCTAGTTCCATGACCATGTATGATGGTTATGACACAAAAAAACTTACCCTGTATCCTCATGCTACACCCAATATGGAACCTGAAAATTCTTTATGGATGGACACTGAGGATGAAAGTGTTCTGCCTGTGTTAACCATAGGAAAGGCCCTAAGTTTCAAAGACCAGACAGAGGATGAGTAAATCAACCACTTTAACTGTGACCCCTCTTCTGTTACATAGAAAACACACCACCGATTGACTGGAATCTTCGACACTATTTCCCAGGAAGAGATGAGCCCATAAATGTTTTCTGAAATTGTTGTAAATCAAATCAATTCAGTTGTAACAAAAAAATATGAAACAACAATAGTTGAATTATTTCCTAAAGTCAGTTCTAAAAGCATCATTGTAGAAATCGAACCTAGAAAGACCTTGAACATCAATCCTGAATTATCTATTGTTGAAACGTGTCGATTGATGAAGTTACTGATTGACCATAAGGAAGCATTTTCCTGGGATTACATGGATATGAAAGGAATTTCCTCTAAACTATGCACCCACCATATATACATCAAGGAAGAATGTTGACCCATTTACCAACCCCAAAGGAGGATGAACCCTAATCTTCAAGAAATAGTTAAGGAGGAACTCTAGAAACTTCTCAATGCTAGAGTCATCTATCCTATATCAAATAGCGAGTGGGTTTCAACATTGGTTATTGTACCTAAAAAGAATGGTAAGTTGAGAGTGCATGTGGACTATAGATCCCTAGATAAGGCCACGCAGAAGGATCATTTCCCTCTTCCATTTATTGATCAGGTTGTAGACAACCTAGCTGGGAAAACAATTTTCTATTTCCTAGATGGATTTAGTGGCTATAACCAGATAAAAATTTCTCCACAGGACCAAGATAAGACCACCTTTACTAGACCTTGGGGTACATTTTCCTACAAGGTTCTCCCATTTGGATTGTGTAATGCACCAACCACTTTCCAGAGAGGTGTAATTGGCATTTTCTCTGATATGGTGAATGAATGTATGGAGATATTCATGGATGACTTTACACCTTATGGTATTGATTTTGATGAAGCTTTGACGAATCTGGAAAAAGTGCTCAAAATATGTATATAGTCTCATCTTTCTTTCAGAACATAAAAGTGCCATATGATGATGAGAGAAGGTGTGGTGCTGGGACACTTCATTTCTTATGTAGGAATTTAGGTAGACCCAGCCAAAATCCAGGTAATTTTGGACATTCCAACTCCATTGGCTCAGAAAGAGGTAAGAAGTTTTTTAGGGAATGTTGTATATTACAACAGATTCAGTAAAAAAATTTCCAAACTTGCCTCTCCCTTGTTTTTCCTATTAACAAAATATGTTGACTTTCGATGGACTGACGATTGTGAATTGTCTTTTGCAGATCTGAAACAGAAATTGTCTGTTAACACTCCAAGAGTCACTCTCAGACTACAAATGAGAGTAAGATTGGTAACATAGATATAAAAATACTTGATTGGTTTTGTGGATTAAGAAAAATGAAAACAAGGAAGGGGAAGGACAGTAAGCTGTTGTAAATCAATGATGGGCCATTGGGCTATGGAGTCAAGTAAACACCCTGCTCATTAAATGCAATAAATATGCATATCAGATAAAGGTTTATTGAATAGAGGAAAAAGAATATAACACAAATAAGAACATCCATAAGGTAGAGATCCTCTCTTCATAAATGAATTCAAGGTACTTGAATGTAAACAATGACTAATAGGAAAAATACATCAGATCCTCAGATGCTTAAGAATCCATTAATCAAAGGCAACCATGATCCTCAAGGTGTACAATTCGTTAAATTAAAAAGACAAATTGGAAAATAAAACAAGAGACACAATATGATACTATAGATATCATGAACCTTCAATAACATAAATTTTTACAAAAACAGAAGCCCCTCAGGGTTATAATTATCACAGGCAAAGTGCCTCCTACAACTTTCTCATCTCTCTTGGCTCATGAATCCAAATATCCAAGAGATCTTTCCTTCCTTAAATATAAAATATCATCCTCATAACCTTAGGAGGTCGAATCCCATCTCCATTTGATTCTAAACCTTGGAGATAGGTGGAAACAATCAAAGAGACAAAAATCCAACAAACTACTAATTTTCAAGAATTTGTTGGAAGTCATTAATAAAATGTTTCCACCTCATGCATGAGGCCTTTGATGGAGATAAATATTAGGGGCATGTGTCCCTTGACATCTAACTGATCCTTGAGAAGCCATTCAAATCCTCCTTGACATGTGGCAACCTCCCAACAAGGCAAATATCAAAACAGTGACAGCTACAGGAAATTAGGCAACGCCATTGTAAAATAGTTGGGTAGTGCCACTTCTATGTCTAATATCTCTCAAACCATAACACATTTCGAAAAAATGAGAGAGGTTTTTTTTATTTAGCATGTTATGAACAACAACATCGGCCAGTTTTCAAAAACACCTTTTCAATTTTCTAGACTCCAAGTTTCAAGTTATTCACTAAAAACTGGTAAAATAACTCTACACAATTCGTTTTCTACCAGAAATATTAGGTAGTGCTTGTAGGTAGTGACACTTATGCTGCGTCTGTGTGCAGATTAGGTAGCATTGCCAAAAATGTAGTGCCTTCAATCTTGAAAGTGTGCAGAGAAATTTGCGGTCTTTCATGATGACAAAACCATTTCAATTAAGTGCCTTGACTGTCCAATGGGTAGTGCCTTTTTACCATTGGGGAAAATAACACTTAGGAAAAACCAAAAACTCTGATAGTTAGGCCTCTTCTAGCTGCAATTTGTGTGCTAACATTGTCTATAGCTCCCATCTTAAGTGGGCCCAATTGGGCTCTTCCTTTTCATATTTCTTCAGATGCTTCCGACACTCCAATTGGTGCAGTAATAGGGAAATAGGAAGACAAAGAGCCGTATGCAATTTACTATATCAACAAGAACATGGATCCTACTGAGTTAAATTATACAATTACTGAAAGATAATTATTAGCAGTAGTTTATGCAATAAATAAATTCAGGCATTATGTCACTGGTTATCCTAATTTTATTCATACTGATCATACAAAAATTAAATATCTGATGAATAAACCTATTACTAATTCTAGAGTAACAAGATGGTTGTTATTACTTCAAGAATTTGACATCACTATAGTAGATAGACCAGGGAAAGAAAATGTGGTTGTTGATTTTCTCTCAAGATTACATGTAAATGATGATAATTCACCTATAGATGATTCCTTTCCGGATGAAAATTTGTTTGCAGTATCTGCTCACTCACCTTGGTATGCAGACATTGCTAATTATTTGGTTACAGGGAAGGTGTTAGCACATAATCATGTATGGGCTATTTTTCTAAAAGAAGCGTCCCTTTGGGCGAAAAGAGAAATTTTGAAAACCCATTTATCCAAAAGTTTTAAAGGGCTGGTGCATTATTTTAACGAACAGGAAGATTTGGACGGGCTAGATTTGCCCGCCTAGATCTGCGGCCGAAGTTTCATTCTGGAGCCCCCTCATCGTTCTACCTTTAACTGAAGGGGGGGGTCTGGAATTGGGCGCACATCTCTCAATGGTCAAGATTGGGGCACCTATATCAATGACTCTCAAGCGATTCTGGACCCCATTCCCATTCTTCCATTAATAAAGGGGGGGGGTCTGGAATGGAATGGTATTGTCATGGGACCCCCTCCTATCATGTCACCTCCTGTGTTGTCTTCTCCCCTGCCATCTATTCTCCGCTTGTCCGCGAGACATGGCCCACTTCCTTTTGCTCCTCCTCATCCTCTGATATCTGTCCCGCTCCCTTCCGCGTTGTCTCGCCATAACTGATGTGTTCCCCCCCTCTACAAATCATATCCCATCACCTTTTCTTTGTTTTTTGTATCCTCCCCCTTGCCATGTGTCTTGCCCCTGTCGTCTCCTCGGTCACTCCCCTTCCCCTTTCCATGACAAGAACGTCAAATCATACCTACCTGACCTTCATTCATGAACCATCATGTACCCCCTACATCGCCCCTGCCTACAAATCTTTCCAAGCAGACGGTTGGCGTATACAGGTGGCGCCATGAGAAGCCCTCCATGTCCCAAAAGGCAGAGTTGATCAGGGTTGTTCCCGATCCCGAGGAAGCAATTATTGAAGTTGTTGGGGGTGGTTAGATATCGTTTCCACTATAAATGGAAAGTACGACAAAGGATTAAAGGCATGTCGATTCATTCGCAGGGTTGTCAGGAGTTTGATTGCGTTTGTCATAAGTGCATGATCGTTTAGAGACTATATGCACTGACTGCCAGTAGACATGCAGACGCAATGTTTTTAATGCAGTGTCTCGTTTTGGCTATTGTTGTTTTTCTTTGAGTATATGTAGGCATTTTTTCCATTTTTGTAGTTATTGATGGTTGAGCTAAGCTCCCGATTGTAAAGTTTCTGAGAAAGCTCTAGTTATGTATTTCGATTTGAGACTGTCAAATTAATGGAAGTCAGCTTCTCTTTTGTTTTGTTTTGTCTGTCAGTTGTTTGAAACACTCAGAATTGGAGGATCCAGTCGAGGGTCGCATATTGTAGGATTATGTATGGTTGATCACTGCAATCTCTGCACCAGTATTAAATAGTCTCCCACTTTGTCTTTTCACCTAGCACTGAATGATTCAGAATTGGAGGATCCAGTCGGATGGTTGTGGCTACATAGTATGATAGGTTTGATCAGTGTGCAGTCATCACTGTGTTGTTTAGGCACATTTTAGTGTTTTGTTTCTATTCTCGAGTTGCTAGAAGGCTTGATGCCCAGAGAAGTCTCCTCCCTTTTCTCCTAAGTCTTACCTCTACTCTCGCTTTAACTCAAATTACTGACTGAAGTTAGTTGTGGCCCTCACTTCCCTATGCATTTCTAGCCTAGTTTTTTGAGTCAAACGATATTGTTCTGAGTTTACCTCCATTCGATCACCCCCATTAAATTATTTGTGAAATAAAACTGATGGGCATTGGTCTCTTCTTCTCTCGCAATCCAGGAGTGACTTCTGACGCTAACAGAAGGTACCTCCACATCTATCTCCCTGAGAAAAAAAGAAGATTATTAAGAAGAGTGCTCGGTATAGTTGGATAGGGGGATACCTTTTCTACACAGCCCTGGATCAAGAAATCATGAGATGTGTGAGGGATGATGAAGTTTATGATCTTCTCAAAGCTTTTCATGATGGCCCTTGTGGGGGTCATTTTGTTGATAAAAGAACTTAGCATAAAATTTTAAGGATGGGTTATTTTTGGCCCACCATATTTCAAGATGGCAAGAAGTATGTCCAGTCCTGTGACAGTTGCCAACAAATGGGTCAGCCAAATCATAGGGATGAGATGCCTCTCAAGCCTCAAATAGTGTTAGAGCCTTTTGAGAGATGGGCCATGGACTTTGTAGGGACCATTAACCCACCTTCTAATCAGAAAGTCTATATATTGGTCTGTACAAATTACATGAACAAGTGGGTGGAGGCAAAAGAACTCATCAGGGCCTCAAAGGAAGTTGTCTTACCATTCTTGTTTGAAGATATCTTTGTTAGGTTTGGAGTTCCCAGAGAATTAGTAAATGATGGGGTACCCCCTTTCAAATAACATAAGTTTGAATCCCTACTCAGTCAATATCATGTTTTACATAGAACAACTTCTCCATACCATCCACAAGGTAATGGCCAAGTAGAAAGTACCAAAAAATTCATAGAAACTATTCTTACTAAGACAGTGAGAGAACATTGTAGGGATTGGTCTAACAGATTGCATGAAGATCTATGGGCTTATCGAATTGCTTGGAGGAACACAACTGATTTTTCTCCTTATGAGCTTGTATATGGAAAGAGCCCTATTTTTCCCATTGAATTCGAAATCAAAACCCTCAAAACTGCATCAGCAGTCAATCACGACTTGACTATAGCACAAAAGGCCATACTGCAGCAGCTCAACGAGCTAGATGAAAAGTGTTTGGACGTTATTCATCAAACTACAATAATTCAACAACAACGAACAAAATGGCATGACCGAGTCATCAAGAAGAAATTGTTCCAAAAAGGAGATTGGGCTTTGTTATACGATTCGTGCTTCAAAGAATTCCAGGGTAAAGTGCATACAAGATGGTTGGGACCTCACGAGGTAGACACTATTTTTCCCAATGGGACAGTCAGGTTAATTACTATTGATAGATCCAATACACAGTTATATGCAAATGGTCATTATTTGGGCATGTATCAGCGTCCACTTTTCAAGGAAGAATTTAAATGGAGATGTACCACTGATACAAATTACCAATTTTTAAAGGGAATGAAGCCTGCTCCTTCCCCTTCTGAACTTTAGGACTTTTTTCTTTCAATAAAATCTTGTATATAAATAAATTGTGAAAATTTGAAATTTTCTCATTTTGTTTCATGCATTTCATTTTTCCGTTTCTCTCTTTCTAATAAATTCAGCCTAGAAAGGTATCAGGAACTTTCTTGTGTGCAGATAAACTAAAGAACAACAAGGTAGATTATAACGGAAAGGATTAATTTCTGGAAGTTGAAAAACTTCCTAAAAATTAAGTGATTCTTTGTTCGGAGAGGCTCCATGTTGCTACACCATATGTTGTTACACCATGTGTCGTTACACTGTTTTCCAACCACATGACCATATGCCGACCGCATGACCGATTTCCATGTTGTTACACCTTTTTCCTGACTATTTTGTCTTACGTACGGTTACACTCTTTTGGCCGATTTACATGCTTCTACATCTAATTCCACCATCTGGCCAAAATACATGCCGTTACACCTACCGCTATATTCATTTTTCCTTATTATTCATGCCGCTTCACCCATTTTTTCATTTTTGCCACTTTTTCATGCTGATACTCCATCAATATTTCCCTCTCTACTATCTTTCCATGCTGAAACACTGCTATGTTGTCAGTTCCGCTGCTATCTTTTCCACTCTCTCTGCCAGGAAGGCGGCTTCATCCTTTCTTGATTTCATAGCCACCGATTTCCAACGGATCAACCAATAAAGGAATCCACCCCTGCTCCACTTGTCATCTCAAAATTTATCATGCTCCAGAGCCATCTCTCATCATTACAACTATTTCATGTGGATTAGATGGCGGTTGGATAGTGCAGTTACTCCGACAGATCGGTTCATGCAGTAAGTTATGAGGTACAATTACTAAACCTACATGTCCAAGTGATGTAGATATCAAATAAAGTTTGAATGCCTATTTTCCAGTTGTCCTAAATTCGTTGCACCATGAGCCAATCAAATTAGTTGGGGGGGGGAAAGACATCCACGTCGACATAATCTCAAAATATCATTTTATAAACACCTCCGCCACCTTTTCGACCACGCTTATTTTTGTTGAGACACTGTGCTCTTTATGCAATCCTTGTTCAAACTTATTGTGTCTCTGGTTTAGGTGTTGGTTTCTCCTCCGTTGTGAATGTTTAAAACTCAGAACGACATCATGAGAGGATTATTTGTGAGATATGAGCTGAAAAATCTGGATGCATTGCTACTACACCCAGATGTTTACCAAATTTTTCTGCAGGCCAGATGGATTCCTTATTTCAAGAAGCTGCAGAGGTCAAATAAAGAAGAGGTGTTGGAGTTGAGTCAGAATCTCACAGAGGGGTATTCCATGGTGAATGGAGTGAGAATTCCAGTGACAGAGGAGTCAGTGGCTGCCGTTACAGGATTGCCCAGAACAAGAAATAGGTGGTTTAGTAGAAAATCACATCTTCCCAAAGTAGAGTAGGATTTTCTTGTGAAAAATGAGCATGTGTAGACCAAGGGTCATGGTGTCAATGTCAATTCCTTACTAGCACCCTGGGGGAAAGTCGCAGAATTTATCAAAAGGTACATTACCTGCGAAGGATGATACCAAGTTGTTTATTTTTCTGACTCTATCATACTATCGCATTTGAGACATCATAAGTTAATCAACATGCCTTATTATATTCTTTAGTCTTTGCATAATATGGCTCAGTTCATTAAATGATCCAAGCACCTCATGAATTGTCTTTCCAATCATAAACTCATAGGCTTGTTGATTCATAGAGGAATGGGACTCCCTCACGACCCATTACCTGAAGTGCATGTGCCACCTAATGTGCCTGCTGTGATAGCCAACCCTGAACAAACCATTTCTTCACCTGCTGTTACAGCCAACCTAGACCAGTCAACTGCTGCACCTGTTGTTACAGTCGACCTAGAACAATCAACCCCTGTGTCCTGAACTGCACCAGCAGTTAAAACCTCACCTGTAATTCCCTGTAAGTCAACTCTGAATACCAAAAAAAAAATCAGAAGTGCCTCTCACACAGCTCAAAAACACCTCGATAGTATTTAGCTAGCACAAATTAACCCTATTCATATAGATGTGATTGAGCCTCACGAGCCTTAGTCCTTGGCTGCAACAGAGGTTGTTACGGAAATTTCTCCTACTCCTAAAGCTATGAAAAGGGAAACTCTTGCTTTTGTTTCTACTTTACTAAGAAAGAGAACTCGACCAGGAACATTAAGTGCAACAAGAGTTTAGGCCCCCACTAGCGGCATGACAACTACTTCTACTATTGAGCCAACAATAGCTCTGAACCCTCCTATCACTGCAACAGTTGTTGAAACCCCTACTGTCACTACCGCTGAATTGCCTCAGAAAATAAAATGTCAAACCAAAAAGAAATCTTAGAAAGGTAAATCCAAAGTTGTTGCGACTGAGTGTCCTGATCTTGGCAATACTCAGACACTTCCAGATTTTGATATCAATGATACCAACTTAAGTGAGGGGCTAACTGATTTTATGGAGGTACGTATTCTTGGTTTCACCCTATGCAAGGAATTCCAAGACACTATTTTATCATTGTAAGCAGAATGTCAACGAGTTGCACTAGAATCATCGACCCTGCTTGATGATTTCGTGCATCATTCGTCAGGTGACAAGGTACAAATATTACCAGACCCCATCATCCCATAATTTCCTCCTTGTATGGTTGTTGACGAACTCCCTCCTTCTAGCTTGATTATCGAAGAACACCCTCCTTCTCCCAAACCTAAGAGGATAGCTTATGTTTTTATATCTACTTTACCAAAAAGGAGAACTAGGTCAGTAAGACTTGTTGAAGCTATAGTTGGATGGACACATATAGAGAAAACAATGCCCATTCTTTGCCCATTATCCTTAGTTGTTCAAAATGAGGTTGTTACACAAGAACCAACCTCTTCCCCAAACTTAGCTGTCACACAAGAACCAGCTGACCAGGAAGAGGCTGTCACACAAGAACCAACTGACCAGGAAGAGGCTATTACCTAAGAACCGATCATGCCAGATGTAATTGTTACACAAGAACTAGTTACAGAAACTAGAGAGGATGATGATGATGTGCCACTTGCTCAACTATTTGCTCAAATTGAAAAGAAAATACAAGGTGTTGAAAAAGCCAGGATTGTTGAACTAAGGAAAGAAAATGACCACCTCAAAGGAAGGTTAGATTCCCTAACGAAGGACTTGTAGATTGCTCAACAAAGAAACTCAGGAAATTCAACTTTGAGAATATTAGCTCAGGCAACAACTATTATGAAGGAAAATGAAGAGCACATGTGCTACCAATGTGGTGATATTTATTTTCAGGCAGGATATAAAATTTTCAAAGTACCAAATAATGGACAGGCTGAGGAACCAACCAATTTCTCAGTGAAAACAGAATGTCACCTTACTGTTCCACAAGAACCAGTAAACCAGAGGATATCTCGACGTCATAAAGTAGCTGTTGGTTTACCAACAAATTTAAAACAAACACCTCTGTTACACTTACTAGCCGTAGCTCGAGCAACTCATACTTCTTTTGTTCTTGAAGACAAAGCAACACAGATAAATTTTTGAAAATAGCATATGTTGGAGGTACACACAGGTTTTTCCAATACTTGTACTTAGTGATTGTCTTATCAATTTTGCACTGGAGGAGTCACCTCCTTAACTCAAACTCAGAGTAAGGATTTAATGTGGTTTTCATGAGGACATGCAATGCTTTCAGGTGGGGGGCATGTTAGGACTCAAACATGTCCCTTTTTCACCATCTCGTTTTCTCATTTAACCTTACCAATTCTATGCTAAATGCCTAATAATTGTTGCTAAGACCCTTTTTCCCAAGGTATGCATCATTAATCTTTCTTTTATTATTTATTCACTTTAACATGTTGGATTGGTAGCATTTCTCATATTTTACCCATGGATATTCAACTAATGATTAAAATGTGTAGAACAACCAAGTCTTAAAAAAATATCGTTGTTGTTACACAAGGTTGTTACAGCTGTGTGCCAACTCTGGATGTTGTTACACGACTATAGAAATTGCGCACCCTTTTTGGAAGCTACTACACCTGCTGCAACATATATCCACCGATCCCGGAAGTTGGTCCCTCATGCAAATTTGAATCATGAAGATTGATCCTCAAGGCTGTTACACGTTTTTGTTCACACTGATGATAAAGATCATTTAATAGATTTTGTAACAGATTTTGTATATCATACGAACAGCTTGAGAATCGTTGATTCTCAAAGCTGTTCTGAGTCCATTTTGAACTGAATAACTTTGTCTTTAAATAGCAGAGACTTTGTAATCATTACGACCGAATTTTAGCTGTGAACAGAGAGTGAAGAATAACACATTGTATCTGAACCTTTTTGGCGAATTAATAAAGAAGTGGATTGAGTTTCTTTAACCTACTGTAGTTTATTTTCGAGTGGATTTAGTGAGAGGGAAAGGGCCCACCTTCCTCATAGACTCCCCTCTGTTTTGTTGTTTTAGATTAACCTCTTTGATTTGGATAATTGATCTGTTTAGCATTTCTAGAATATATCTGTTGTTACAGTCAGTTCCTTTCTGTTTAAGGCGCATCTTTGTGTCTCATGAGAATTAGAGTAATTTGTTGGACACTACTGGAGAATTACTTTCCTTTTCTGCATTAGAATTAAATATGTGTTTTCAATCAAAGAAAACAAAGGTGTGAATTCCCTTTCTTCCATCAAGTAAGTTTCCTTTCAGCAATTAGCACATAGTTTCCTTTTGCAAGAGTAAAGAAGAATGTTAGAATAGATTAGATAATCCAGGATTCTTATGCACCCATCAGTTCAGGATTTCATTTATGCAAGTGTGATTTCAATTCTGTAGAAGCTCCAGCTGTGTCAACAACTTGTGTTAAAATTCAACCTTTAAATTTGGTTTCTTACTTCCATTTGAATAATGTTTCTTCCATAATCTAGCATAGACTATGCACAATTATATTTCAATAAAAAAACTTCCCTGGGTTTGACAATTCATATTGAACACCTTAATTATCTATTTATTTATACAATTAAAGTGCCCAACACATGTATATTTATCTCTGATATGTATTTATATGTGCATTCTTGTTGGCTATTATTCTTCATGGCATCTTGTTCATTTCATGTATGGTTTACCATGTTCTCATTAATTCCATGTGTTCTTATCCTATTTCTTGAATTTAAAAGGATGGAATAGAATTGGAGGTTAGTCCAAGAAGGAGAATTTGGAATTACCTAGACAATGGGTATGTTTCATATTTGTACCCTAGAATTGTTTGGGGGGGTTTGTCGATACTGCGTATGTTACAAATGGTGTTTAGAGATATGTCAATGCATTTTGTAGTAGCGTGTCTCAACTTGATGGTTGGGTACGTCACGCTCAGAGGTGGACAGTACCTTTTATAGGCACTTAAATTGGAAAATTAATTAAATTTAATTAACTGAGAAAATGTTTGAGAATCAAAGATTCTAAAGTTCTTATAAAACAAAAACTAAAGTAATAATTAAAATACCACCAAAATTGATTCATTGGAATCTATCCCACAAATAAGGAACCATATTTTACTAAAACAAAAATCCAATTATTGATTGATATTTTCATTTATTGTAGAGTATAATCTTTAGTATCATGTGTTCATGGTGCTCCATCATGACATCCATAGGTTCTACAACAACTAGTTAAAACAATGGAAACCTTGTTGATTATTTGGGTTGGTTTTCATTGATGTCAACCCTTGAAGAAAGTCCGGTAGAAAATTATGGTAGTACAAAGGTTTGGGTAATGGACCCAAGTTTGTTTGATGTATAATGGTATGGGATTTAATATATTTCAATGTAAGACTATTCTATGTCGATAGTACATGTTAGGCCATTTTTGGTGGTATGTGGAATGTCACATAACTCCTAACAGTTAGAGAGTTATGGCCATGTGAAGTTGGAGAACCCTTGATGTAGGAGCATTGCCAACAGTCAAGCGAGTGTGAAGGGGAAGACAATTGGAAGGCCACCAGTGCACGTTTTGAAATATTTTTGAAACATTAATGTAAAGGTTAAAGGGAAGCATACTTACATATTGTAAACAGATCTTGAGTGATTGCTCTCATCTGTAAAACATTAAGGCATTTATGTGTAGTAAATAAAAGTAGGTATGTTTGATTGAAGATTAGATAGTTTAGGAGCGTAGGAGGGAAAATCGACTATAGACACCCTCACCTTTGTATCATTGAAACATTAGAAAAAATTGTATCATTAGCATAGAGCAGAAGAAGAGGAGAGTTGTAGCAGAGAGTTGAGAAGAAGAACCCATGTATAAAATTCTGAATTAATATAATGAGCTTTGATTCAGATTCATGGTGTTATGATTCTTTTTGTGTATACATGCTAAATGATATGCTCATGGTTGTTTATTCTCTCTGTTATGCATTTTCTTTAATATTGTGTGAATGTATGATTTCATGTTGAATGTTTGAAGTCTGAGAGAGAGAGAATGAGTTTCAATTGTTTCTCTTCCTGAGTGAGAGTACCTACAAGGAGTGCAGTGAAACGTCTGCAAGGAGTGCAATGACGGAGGTTCAGAGGTTATCTCTGAAAGCTAAGGAGAGATACCATTGTTCTCATTCCCGCAGAAATGCAGGTGAAGAACAGAAGTCGTGCAAGGTGTGCACAGGTTGGTTGAAAGCTTATAACTTATCAACCAAGAGAAGAGTTGAAGGACTGTTGCTACTGCAGGGAGTGCACAGAGTCAAGAAGGTCGAATACTTAGAAGTATTTGGTAGATGGCCACAAGAAGTGTGTGCAGGAGTTCTTTCAAGGCTCGAAGTGGTCAAGGAAAGCTCAAGAGGGTTAACACCTTTGAAAGTATTAAGAGAGAGACGGAGTAAAGTCATTTTACAAAAGTAAAGTCCAGAGATGAAGGAACATTTGTACATTTCGCGAGAGTTGTCAAGGAGCAACGAGTGGTCGAAATTCTCTGTGGAGGATTCACGAAGTAGCAAGGAACATGGGATTCCAGTGAAGCTGTAAGAAGGATAAACGTTGGGTGAATCCATCCTTCAGGAGGTAAGAGTCAACGTGGACCGTTGATCATGCTTCACACAAGCCGTCAGATCATTTTGGCATTTCGGGGATCCTAACAACAAGGAGTTGAACAAAGTGGAGTGGAAGTCTCGAAATCGTGAGTGACGATAGGAATTGGTGTGGTGTTTTGGGATTTTGGCACTTCGGGTGTCGGGAGATGGAGGAGACAACACTTTGGGAGCGAGAGTCCCGAAAACCCGGAAGATTGACAGGTGGCGTACTTGTCACCAGGTGAAGTCAAACCTTGTTGACCGTTTCGGGGTTCAAAGGTTGAAGGACTGGGGGCCTTGCATCTGGATTCGCGAAATTGCAATGTCCGAAATCCCAATGAAGTGAGAAGCCCGTTGGGAAGTCAACCTTTGCTGAGTGCATCGAAGTTCGAAAATTTGGGTTTCGGAGGTTGTAGAGATAGGAACCCTCAACAACAGGGGTTGTGAAATCGTGAAACTGAAAGTCTAGAATTTGCGAAGGGTGCGATCCTATTTCAGGTCAGGAGACTTGGATTGATGCTTCGTGTTTGATCACATGGCACACCCATAAGTACCTGTGGATACACTGCTGTGTGTGAAGGATATTTCTCGAGGGAAAACCAAAGAGTCAATTAGACTCAAAGGGCAGATTAGAATGATCCTGCACGGACCTTGGACCTGAGGGTTTGGGGGTCTGTGCCAACCCTCATGAGTCATCTAGAATCCCTAAAAGGTCAAAGTAGACAAAGTGGTTGCAAAAAAGAAATTATTTAAATAATAAGGTAAAGTGATGAGTTTAGTATAAGTCAAAGTGGATACAAAAGAAATTATTTAAATAATAAATTTAATGGAGAAATTACTAAGTGGACAAGTGGTTAGAAGTGGGTTAGCCCTAAAATAAGGAAAGTGGTTTAAGTTGGTTAGAAGGTAACCCCTTGAGGAAGCTACATAAAAGTATAAATAAGAGTAAAGGGTCTCTAATTTTAATTACACTTGAGAATATTGAATATATACAAGTGATTGAGGTAACCAAAGGATATCTAAGGTGAATTTTTGAGGGAAGGTGAAGTAAAGAAGGCCGAAATTCATGGGAGGATAAATTATTTTGATGATGCTTTCTAAGGTATGTTATTTATAGGTCATCTCATCCTTTTCACAATAATTTTTTTTCTATAATGATTCAGAATGAGAAATATGGAGGTCATTGAGGAAACATATTGAAGTAGCTGTGATACAAATTTCATCTTGTCGACCATTGTATTTTTGTATTTACACGCCGTGGAAAATAGGGTTTGTGGCTAGTCCTAAAACTAGTCTAAAACAAGTGTTTTAGGTAAAAACGTCATAAATTCTTCATAACAGATCCAAATTCCGTAATACCAAATGTATTGGTTAGAGTACAATCTTTAGTATTATGTGTATCATTTTCCGACCATACAACAAATATTGCATGTGGGGCATGCTCTACAATTTCTCTCTATAGAATAAGCCAGAATTCAACAAGCTATGCCATTTTTGCTATAATTCCTTTTTTGAGAGGTTCCAAGAAGTGAAACCTACAAGAATTGCATAACAAACACTAAGGATCATTGTCTACAATTTTCATATTTTTTTTCATTACAGGTACATAGTTATGATTATTTCAAGTTAGGGTTGTTAACTAATCCAAAATTAGTCATGTGAGACTAAAGTAAAGTTTGATGAAAATGCTAGTCTCTTGTTGTTAAAGTTAAGGAAGGTTTGCGAGTATGTGATCATATACACCAGGTCTATTACAGAGTTACAAATCAGATTTGGATGATAAAATTGATGAGGGATTTTGGTTGAGGTACATGTTGGGCATATGGTTGAGACAAGTAGTTGATGAGTTGGCACATACATGAGGTGTATAGTTGATGACGTTGGTACTTCTTGATGAGTCATAGTTTATGTTTATTTGATGCATGATTGGTACACATTTGGTGCATGGTTTATGCACTCGGTGATGGTACAGGTTGAGGTACAGGTTGGTGCATGGTTGATGTACTTGTTTATAGTACAGGTTGATTACATGTTGTTATAGGTTGATTGGTACATTCTTACATCAGTATATCTCACAGTGGAAGTGTGACAGTGGTTCCATCATTCTACTTTTATGACGGGGTTAGACAGGGAAAGGATATGTGGTCCTATCCACCTTTCGATTGTAGCCGGAGAAAATAGGGGGTTGTAGCCATAGAATTGGGGATTTGGAGCTTCCCTCAGGTTGTATCCTAAGAAAATAGGGGGTTGGAGAATCCTTCCAGTTGCAACTGGAACAAAAAGGAAGTTGGTGCTTCCAATGAATGTAATTCTTAAAGACATAAGAAAAAGATTATGTGGTTTTGTCCCACTTTGGGTTTCCACGTAAAAACAATGGTGTACTATGTATGTGTATGATTGCTCATTTTTTCATTGTTTATTTACTCTAAAACTGTTGGATTATAATGCTACATTGATATAACACTTGCATTTTATGGCTAAAAAGGATTAAATTACTCTATTACTAATTCACCCACCTCTTAGTTATCCAACAAACCTTGTATCTTTCTAGTACTATAGCATATGGTTACATCGTAATAAATTTCTAAGAAATGGTGGTGCATGGATCCACATCAATGAACATGTGGAAACATTAAATCCTGCATCTATAGCATACGATATGTAATAACCATAGGTCGCAGATCCGTAGCATTTGAAGATGTGGTACCTAGAACTTGGGGATCCATAGTATATTAGGATGTCATAATCAAATCTGTAGCAACAGAATCTTGTATCTTGAGACTCATATCTGTAGCATATGACCTATAGCATGATCTATAGTTCTTTTCAATTTGTGAGTTAGATACAAAATATAGAAAATCCTCCAAATGTATCAACATAATTCAATGAAGTGTCAAGTAATGAGAGAAACAAAACTTATTTAGAAATATACCGACATAGGTGAGGAAATGATCAATAACGAGGTTAATCCATGGTAAAATGGATGTATGGTGTTGAGTTATCATTTTTCCAACCCTTCACCATTCCTTTGCGATCCTCTTGTTTCACTTTTCCACCCATTTATTGACATATTCCTTCATGACATAGTGATACTACCTTATAATAATTAAGTGGTTAATTATCATCTCTTTCCCTTATTTTTATGGATTAAGAAGGATTTTACTTTGGTTTTACTAATGATGGTTCCTTAATAAATTTCGATATTCAAGCACACAATTTTTGTAGCAACTTCCATCACTAGAATATTTGCTAAGCTACAGAAGAGATTCCATAATATGGGTTTTGTTAACAAATGAATCAATATGGTTCCGTATTTATTAGATCACGCTCAGGTCGAAAGTATGCATCTCCAAATCGTGGTCAATGTTTTCATTCAAACCCATGCAAAATTAGCAGAGGAGATTTTTTGATGACATTTTTGAGCAGACAACGAGGAATATCAAAAATCGACAAAATGGGTTTTGTGTAGAATGAGCCCAGTTTCAAAACAGACAATTTTATTTCCCAAAGAATTCATGATTTGGGAGATATGGGTGTTTCTTCAAAATGGATTTTCCCATATTACGTGGTGCGACCAGTTGTCAAAGTTTCCTAATTTGTAAAACCCATATTTCATTTGATTTGTTAGTTTTGAGATTATGTCATTGGTTTTAATCCAATCATGTCTAAACATGCAATAATTATGTAGAGATATGGGGAAACTATTAGCATATCCTTGTAAAATTTTGAATTTGATTTCAATAATATGAAATAAATGATGTTCTATATCTTCTGCGTAATTTTCCAGTAGTTTGGTTTTTTTCCAGTAGTTCCTAGCCAGTTGGGAAGGGACCCTCAACTCAGTCATGCATTGATCTATTTCACTAGTTTTTTTTCATTTCCTATGTGAAAACACTAGTTCATATTCAACATGAATGATTGTAACATGTTCCTAGTAATTGCAGATCTAGTAGTTGACAATAATTTGGAAGTTATATGACTCTACATTTAATGTTCTTTGTTCTCTTTTATAGTCCTTTCTTTACTTGTCATTATTTTTTAGTGCAATGATCAAATCCATATACTAATTAGTATGACGATAAGTCTTCCTTTGAGCAATAGCATGAGAGTTTTTTACTTTTGAAACATTATTTTCATGGTAAATAGAACTTTCCACCAAGCTTAATCAAATACCAATCAGACTTATGGAAAATTTCATGAAGAATTAAAAAGTATATTTTTTTTTCATTTATTGCATCCAATCATGAAGTGTGAAGTTTGGGTTTGAAGTAGTCTAATAGAATTAGTTTTTTGAATAGGTGTTGATACTACTCATATTTTTATTGCATCTCACTAGTCTATGGACATTAGACTAACAAATTTATTATAGCAGAGTTCAATCAATTAAAGAGCTTGACACTTTCGGCATCATTGTTGGGGAGATGCTAAAGGGGTTACAAAATTGGTAGTTTAGTTTACAAAATCGGTAGTTTAGTTTTCTTGTTTCTGCACATGATCTTTGTTGTGTCAACATGTTGGGCTCCCAACAACTCCCCATAAATGTTTATAAAAATTTAAGGATCCCCTTTTCAATATTGGAAAAAACATATTTTTCATTGTTTTTTTATTTTGTCTTGCTTGGTTTGAATATGATAACTTGTTGATTCCCTTTGTTTGAAGTTTGGTGTGTTGTGATTTTATCGATTTTTTGGATTATTTGTGTCATATGAATCTTTTGGTTTTCTAGATATTCAATGTGCTGCACATATTGAGATTGACTTCTTTGAATTCATTCCATATCTTGAGTTTCTTGAAATAGGGATTATTATGACCTTTCACCAGTTTTTTATTGAAAGCATTAATATGTTCATTGAACATTATAACGTTTTTTCATGAAAACATTTAATTTTTAAAAGTTTTAATGAACAAAGACAAACAAGAAATTGAAAATTTCTTAGGGAATGTATATGATCATTATCTCAACATTACATGGTTTAAATTGTGATATCCATTAATTAATTAATTAAGTTTTTTATATATACATTAATATACATTATTGGTGTGAATATATCTTTGTAAATATATTTATTTAAATTTAATTTATTTTATTATTTTATTTATTTTAAGATATTTAATTACTTAAATCTAAATTATATCAATTAATGATCTATTGTGATTTGTTTGTTTTAGGAGTTGATTTTTTTATATTTGGAGTTGGTGAAATTTGGAGTTGATTTTTGATGTTAATCACTCATCCAAATATATGCATATTGTTCAATAATTCTCTATACCATTATCAACATATATGGTGAATTTTGGTGAAATCTGAACTAAGTAACCAATTTCAAATTTCTTTTCTAGCCAACCGGAGAAGGATATTGCAAAACAGTTGAAAAACCATTTGCAGAGTGGGTTGATTTACCTTTCTCAAGGGAGGTTTTATTAGAAGGTGAATCATTTGAGATTAAAAAATATCTCTTTAACACAGAATACTCCAGATTGGATTTCTTGTCCATCTCTTGGAGGCTAACGTAAAACATAATTTATGATAAAACCAAGAAAAATATCCAAAATGGTCGAAAAACCATCCGAGAAATAGGACAATCTAGATTGAATCCAGATGGTTTTGAAAAAAAATGAACATTTGTGAATATATAGTCGATTTTCTAAACATTGTTTTCCCAGAATTTGTATTTTTCCTCTGGAGCATTCATGATGGAAAATCTTTTATTGCTTGATGCATGATTTAACCTAGGTTGGGAAATATTACAAAACATTTGATATTATTCTTGTATATATGATGGGAATGGAAAAAATTGGATATTTAGTAGCATTTAACCTTTGTATTCAGGCTGGAAGACGATTTTGAAAAAAAAATGAACATTTGTGAACTCAGAGGCCTCCTCTGTCAGAGAATGAATGTTAAAGTATTGACAGCTTGTCTCATGGGCAATCTCCTATCATCATCTGGTCTTCCAGTTTCTGCTACTCCCGTCAGGACCAATGTCGTCGGTTTTACCGCTTTACTCTGCTTGACTTTTTGAACCCCACCACCCGAAGTTCATCAGGCTTTTGCAGTTCTATTTGAACCCTATATCTGGCTTTCGACAAGTCTCTACACCTACAACTGCCCTTAGCGGCCTCCTGCCTTGCGGGACTTACTACTAGTGCTCGGCAAGTGTCTTATACCAAATTACCAGCGAACCTTACTAACTGGATGAGAAAACTTAGTCTTAGCAGTACCAAGGAACAACGGTTGCAAATATGGGAAAATAAATGAGATCACAATGTGCGCATAATAGAGACACAATAGACAAGCATCAGAGAGTTAAACACAAGCGGAAGTCTTTGTATTATCAGAGCATGAAAACTCTCGGGTATTACAATATATTTGTGCCAGATGCACAGATTACAGACTCTGAGCAGGATGCTCTTCGCTCGACTTACAGACTCTGCACACAGAAAGATACAAAGCTTCAGACAAAAGGTAATATTAGAGACTCATACTCCTAACTCTTCAAAATGCTAATGCCAAATAATGAGCCTCCATCCTTCTTTTATACAAGATTTTGAAGGAAGAGTCATCATGAAGCTAAGACTCGAAAAGACTTGTGGTCCACATGTCGGCCATCAAATATTACTTTTATGATTAGGTGGATATATTCACGCAGGAATCTCCGACCAAATCTTATCTTTATCTCATATTTATCAAAAGCATACTTAGAACAGTAGATCTGATAGGGTGATCATGCAAGATTCCCTGAACAGAGGACAACTCTATATGACATAAAGTAGAATATCACATGTTGAACAATAGAGCATCTTTGGAAATGTGGGTCAAACCTCACCAAAAGTCGGAGAAGTGATCCGAGTTTCCAAGATTCTCTTTATTCGGACAAGACAACATTATGACAATGTTTTTGTACAAAGTGGAGTTTAATGACGGCAACCCACAGAACCCGAATGGCACCACTGTCAGCCATTTAGACATGAATTATTACAAAGTGGAGTTTGTTTTGTAAACCCACGGAAACCATCATTCTAATGGATGATCATGAAAATGTCGAAAATTATACGGATCCCAATGCTGAGTATATACTTCTCTGACTAATTCAGGATCAGTATTGCTTTCTTCATCTTGATGTAATAAAAACTTGGTTCGTATTATCCATGGATGCTTTTCTCTGGTAAACATCATTTTGTATTCTTCTTCAGAGAATAGATCATCAATAGTTTCAAGCCTCCTGTTATGAAAAAGAAACATTCTTCCGACTTCTATTACATCTAGATTGATGCTGACTGGATTTAATCCAAACTAGTTCCACCATTCCATTAACCAGTCCAGTTCAGGCCAATCTCTGAAAGAATGAGCAAATCTTACCATACAATAATAATACTTATACCTATTTGTCCAAAGACAAATATTAAACCACATGGTTTTGTATTGTTGGTAATCTATATTGTATATTCTTTCATTTGGATTTCTATTAGGCCATTCTTGGACAGTTCTCATTCTATTTATTTGGAAGAAGTGATATGGAGGAGTTTCTTCCCATCTTCGGGTTTGATGATCATACCATTGTCTATTGACATACCTAAGTCTACTTAAATCTCCCATTTCTATGAGCTTTTCCCTAGATGTAATAGTAGTAGGTTGATGCATTCTACCAAGTATATGTTGGGGAGGGAGTACATTTATATGTGTATTTCTTGAGAATCCAGGTAGTCCCAATTCTACCTTTTCTGAATGCCTGAGCTGCCATGAAGGTATCCAATGTTCTTTGAATGTTTCCCAGGGAGTGTTATCATCCAGATAATGAGTAACAAGAGTATTTCTTTGATCATCAAAAACTTCTACTATCACCAAACTCTTTTGGCAATAAGCAATCTGGACATGAGTCTCAGAGATAAAGGGTAGTTCTATCCTTTTAGAAGTATTTCTACCTATACTTGGTAATGTAATAAAATAGCCAAACCTCTGATCTGGACAAATACAAGAACCATGTGGTTCTACTACAGATAAAAAGGGAGTGCCAAGTATGCAATCAACAGGTAGATCTTAAATTTGAAATTTCATTCCCAATGCATATTCTTCAAGTAATAAGATGCCTTTGGGAACTTCAAACTGAAATGAAGTATTTACATTTCCTAGCCCTGTAGCAGAACCAAAACTAGGAAGCCAGTTTTTTGCAGGGATAAGATCTTTGTGCAGCAAATTTAAATTAGATCTAGTATCAATAAGTGCAGTCAAGAAAAATATTTCTTGGTTAATTTCTAACTGGACTTTGATATAATATTTCTGATATTTTACAGGCATAATTTTCATACCTATCATCCCCTGCATTTCTGCTGTTGTTTGCTCCTGTAGTACTGTCTCAAAGGGAGCATCTTCTAGACGAGGAGGAATTGATTCTAACCTTTCTTTGATGATTTTCATTTCTTGTCTAGCCCATGAATCAATTTTAAAGTTGAATTCAGCATCTCCTTCCAGTTTTCTGACTTTTTCTTTTAATTCAGAAACTTCCTTTTTTAAAGAAAAAACTTCTTTGGCTAGATCTGTAACAGAGGTATTTTGTAGCTTTGGCTCTCTGTTAAATTTGATATATGTCTTTGTATTTTTATCAAAGGAAGCGTCCAAGAACAAAGGCTATCTTTTTGAAGTCTCAGAACTTTTTCCTTTTTGTTCTGCTTTGACAGTCTTGATGAAATTTTCAAGAAGAGAATTTTTCATATCCCCTTCTGGGAGACCTTTGATCTGGGCAAGCATTTGTGCCTCCTGATCTCCTGTATTTTGGAACATACAGACCTTCAATTTTTCTTGAGGTCTAGCTTCTGAGTCAGAATCAGAATCACCAGTGCTACTTTCACATGAACAAAAATTTGGATTGCTGCAACTACACTGCTGATTCATAAAAACTTCTTTTTCTGAGCTATACTCAAACTCAGATGTGCTGTCAGAGGTGGAGCAACACCCTTCTCTTAGAAGATGTACTTCTTCTTTAGGCTTAAAGGGATTATAAGGACAAGCATTAGTTTCATGATTTTTTGCTCTGCATCGATTACAGTGAGTTTTTAAGGCTAGCTGTCTTTTTTCTTGAGCCTCTTTAGCTTTCTGTTATGAAAATTTTCCTTTTGTTTTCCGGGAGGCTTCATTTTCTGGACAATCATGAGCATAATGTCCATTCTTTCCACAGACCCAGCAGACTATTCTTTGTTTTTCTTCATGAGTATGAGTTTTGAGCCTGATATCCTTTGGCTCATAATAATGAGTTCTAGGAACATACTTATATCTAGCCTTATATTTTCTACCCTTTTCTTCCCTGAAATTTTTTGTCTTCTTTTTCCTTTTTCTTGTTGGATTTGTCAAATACAACCCATATTGTTCACAAATAGATTTTTGATCGGGGAGATATGAGGATTTGGATACAGAGTGTTGTATTTTCATACTGGTACATAACCCGACTAGGGTTTTGGTAACTAAAGAATATATCTCTCCCCAAGTATACAACTCATAAGGAAGTTTGAATACTTCCTCCATTTTTAAATATTCTATAAATTTACTTGGGAGTGCTGCCAAATAAACCTGTTTCCATAACAAGTTTTTACTTTCTTTGACCTCAAATATCCTCTGGACCCATTCTTTGTGAAATTGCTCATATTCAGACATTTTTCTACATTTCATGTTCATGAGAACAATCTCATGTTTGTCAGCAATTTCATTTTCTGTTCCACACCAATGCTCAAGTATCAAGGTAGTGAGAGCACCAATCATATTATTTACTGGAGTGCCATCAGTATGATACACAATATTACCTTCTTCGTCTTTAAGAATTTTTTCTTCCATCTTGGTGATCATTAAAGGAGAAGAAATGACTTCCCACCATTTGTTAAGGGTTCCCGTGAAACATTGAATAATGGTTTTGCATGCCTCTACCTCAGTTTTTCCCTTCATACACATAATTTTGTAAGAGACATACATTATGTCAATCATTTGTCTAATTTGTGCAATGGACAGATTATCAATGTTCCATTCTTGGAACCAATCTTCAGCAAATGTTTGAGTGTCTGGAAGTCTACCCTTTCCAACTAGATCAGGGGCTGATGGCCTGCTAGAATGGTGTGGAAGGTCTTCATAGGAGGGGTTTTTGATAGTTACTAAAGAATAACGGTCTTTAGGGGATTTTGAAGAGGATTCGGGTATTTCTTCTTCAAGGGGAAAATCTAATGGAAATCTTTTGACAATTTCTATCTCGGAAGGCTTATGTACAGGAGATAGAATAGAAATATGTGAGCTGGGAAGGATGAAGGAAGTAGGAATAGGTTTGTTAGGTTGACTAGTTCTTCCCTTTATCTTTGTTAGAGATTTTCCCATATGGGAGAAGGCATTTCCTAATCCTTCCATAATTTCATCATGGTTTCTGCTGGATTCTCTGGCTCTATAAGAGATTTCGGGTAAAGCAGAATCCATTTTATCTTTAACATCAATGACTTTTTCTTGTATTTGATCTACAGATCTGACTATAGTATTTGTAGACACTTGTAGATCAAAAATATGATCTTTTCTAGCATAGTCATTGGTTATGAAAGTATGTGTAGCCATTCCTCTAAGAGCAGTATTGGTCCAGTTTAATTGTTCAGAAACTGACTGGACTCTTTTGTCTATTCCGGACAATTGAATGGCTTCTTCTGATAATAATAGAGGAATTGCTTTTACCTGTTTGGCATTGTCTTCTAACACAATTCCTTTAAAAGGTGGAAAAGTGGAATTTGATTCAACAATACTACCATCAATACTTTTCCACTTGTGTTTAGGAGAAGGAGATTTAGAACTTTATCCTACCATTTGAACTATAGGCATTTGTTTTAATTTCCTCCATTCAAAAAAGGAAATCTAGGTGTCTTCTTCAGTCATAAATTTCTGCCATTCTTTTGACAGCCTTAATTTTTCAGCATTTGATGTGGCTGCATTGAATTCCTTTGTTTCAGGGTTTGTAAACAAATCCCATTTCAACATTCTTTTGATCCATTCTTCTGGAATAGATCCCTTTTGACATCCTTTTATGATTGTATGAAATTTATGAATCTCATCTATAGTAGGTTTCTGGATATCATTGGGTAAGGGATTGGAAAATCTGCAGTTGGGGATGACTGTATCACATTGTTCAATATATCCTAACCCATACTTAGGAGTACTAGGTGGTCTCATGCCCTTATAGATGTCTTTAATTCTGGGATCTAATGACTCAATTGAAGGCATGTAGTGGATCATAAAACAGAAGGTATTTTCTGAAGTAGACACAGAAGACTCAAGAGTATTATATACATATCTAACATATGTTGAAGAATCCATTATAGTAGATATTACTATTTCTACACAGAAAAGTAGGGCGTTTAGTGTTATGTCTTCCCGAAAGAAGATTAGACAGGCTCCTGGCCGACTGCTCAGGCAGAAACTAGCAAATCTTTCAGGAGGCCGCAGTTGTGGAAATTGTACCTTTAAACAGCCTGAGAGTACTGATACGGCCTCAAATGTGTCACAAGAGTGGAACTGTGCCTTTAAACAACCCAAGACTCTTGATACGACACCAAAATGTGTCTCAAGAGTGGAACTGTGCCTTTAAACAGCCCGAGACTCTTGATACGTCACTGGATTCTTTATGGATCACACAAAGGCTTTACACAAAAAGAAGTATCACACAGACAAAACACAGAGCGAATAGCTATATCAGATCTAAGGGAGTCTGATATCATACTCGGGTTGAAAAGAAGGTCATGGCTCTGATACCATTTGTAAACTCAGAGGCCTCCTCTGTCAGAGAATGAAGCTGTCAATACTTCAAGCTTCATTCTCTGACAGAGGAGGCCTCTGAGTTTACAAATGGTATCAGAGCCATGTCCTTCTTTTCAACCCAGGTATGATATCAGACTCTCTTAGATCTGATATAGCTATTCGCTCTGTTTTTTGTCTGTGTGATACTTGTTTTTGTGTAAAGCCTTTGTGTGATCCATAAGGAATCCAGTGCCGTATCAAGAGTCTCGGGTTGTTTAAAGGCACAGTTCCACTCTTGCGACACATCTGAGTGCCGTATCAAGAGTCTCAGGCTATTTAAAGGCACAGTTCCACTCTTGCGACACATTTGAGGCTGTATCAGTAGTCTCGGGCTGTTTAAAGGCACAGTTTCCACTACTGCGACCTCCTGAAAGATTTGCTAGTTTTTGCCTGAGCAGTCGGCCAGGAGCCTATCTAATCTTCTTTCGAGAAGACATAAGACTAAACACCCTGCTTTTCTGTGCAGAAATAGTATTATCTACTATAATGGATTCCAGGTCAGTATCTTTTAGAGAAGTCAAAAATGCTGAAGAATGCAGTACCTCTAGATCTGACTCTGTAAATAGTCTTGAGTCAATGTTTTCTCTAAATAGGTCCCAGAGTATAAACCATGCAGATATAGAAGAAGTTGAAATAAATCCCCAAGATGCATGGAAATTACCTCCGATATCTCCTACCAAAGTATACCAAGACCTAAGCATGTTCCATCTTAAATCCGTGACTAGAGTTTTTGTTAAACAATCTATAAGCACAATCCAGCAAAATAGTGATGTCACCCAAACAATTTCCCTATTAAATCCAAAAGAAATTCAAAAGGAAGCTAAGAAACATGGAACAAAGTTCCTGCATTTTGGATGTATCAGAATCGACATAAATGCACTTGTCCCTAAAGGGATAGATGCCTATGTACTTTGCACAGTAAGGGATCTAACTCGCAATAAGTTTACCGATTCCTTGATAGGTGGAATTGTAGCCCCTCTATCAAATGGGCCAGTCTATTTTGAATGTTATCCAAATTTCTCTGTATATACTTTTGATGAAAACCTTGCAGACATTCTCAAACTACAGATTAGAACAATGGGATTTGACATGCGTTCTACCATAACAAACATAGCCATCCAAGTCAGGGGATGGTTTAGACATACAAATACTATGTTCCCAGCTGTCTTACATGCCCCCAGCAAAGAATCCCAGTCAAGCACTCTAGTCATAACAGACCCTCTGAACCAGAAAATGGAACATTGTACCATAAAATGGGAAAACCTTTCTTTCCCTACAAATTGGGTCATTGATATTCCAAGGGCACCTATACAAAGATCCATTACTTCTGCCCAGATAAAGGAGACACCAAACTCTGCAGTCATTTCTTTTCCCCAAAAGAATCCTTCTAAATCATCTTCATGTAAAATACCTTCTTCTTCGTTTTGTTTACATCCTTCCCTACAGGCTTTGGCCAATCAAGTTGGAAAAGTTCCTTTTGCAGTAAAATGTTTTGATTGTGGAGATTTGATTACCCTAGCTACTCTTTCCGTGTTTGAATCAAATGAAAGAGTACAATTTGAGCATTCAAATCATAATCCTAGAACAAAATTACCTCCACCAAACTCTACTGCAAAAGACCAATGTGCACATCCCCAATGTTCAGATATCCCTTTTCCCCATGATTCTCATGTCTTGGTTATCCAAGATAACTATTGTACAAAAATAAACTTAAGAAAAGAAGCCTATATCCCCAAAGACACAAGAAGACCATCTGCCACAAAAATCAAGAAATTTATGTCTCTTTATAAAGGATGCAGAAAAGAATTTATAAAAGCAGAATGGATGAAAGAAATGTTGAATTGGGATTTATTTTCTCATCCAGAAGCTAGAGAATTTTCCAAAAGAACCTCAAATGAATAAAAACTCAGACTGGCTCAAGAATGGAAAAGCTTTATGGAATCAGAATATATATATATATATATCTTTCTTTGAATGGAAAAAGAGAAAACTTTCAGTCCATTCATGGGAATTAGTTCCCGAGAAAGCCAGCTCTATGTGCTGTCCAGTACAGACTTTTTCTATTTCTGATCTGGGAAGAGAAATTAATAAGATCAAAAGGTCCATGACAAATCTTCCTGAGCAAAAACATGAAGAAAATGATGAAGGTATCCAAGTGAAACACGAGAAATATCATGTCTTGATTGAACTAAAAATTCAATACTTACACTTCAAACTGAAGACCCTGATAGATACTGGATCAGACTTAAACATGTTAAATAAGCATGTCATCCCGGTGTCCTTATGGGAAAAAACTCAAGCTATGGTTGTGGGATTAGGAAATATCCCGAATGACATTTCATTCCAAACTCCAGAAGCAGTTCTCTGTTTCCAAGATTTCTGCCTTAAAATGAAATTTCTTTTAGCGGACATTCCTATTGCATGTATCCTTGGCACCCCTTTTCTTGCAACAGTTTCACGTCATGGATCAACCATGGTGACCCCAGAAAAACCCGGATACTTTATTACAATCCAGGGTAACAAAGTCATCAAACTTCCATTTGTATATACTCCAAGAGTCCCATATGTTGTATCACTAAACCTCAGAAAAACTGAGAAAATAAGAGAGCTAAAAGAATTCCAGGTAGAAATCAGAATTAAAGACCAATTGAAGAAACCAGACATTCAAGAGAAGATTCTCTTACTGAAAGAAGAATTTATTAATTCAGTCTATTCAGAGAATCCTACTTCTTTTTGGAAACAAAGAAAACATGAAGTTTTTCTCCCTTACAGAGAAGATTACCAAGGCAGGCCTTGCAAGAGCAGAGCTATACCAATGAATGCTCAATATCAAAAGTTGTGTGCAGATGAAATTGAGGGATTGATCAAAAAGGAATTAATTAGAAAATCTACTACTCCATGGAATTGTTATGGGTTCTATGTAAATAAGCATTCTGAACAAATTAGAGGAGTTCCCAGACTAGTAGTGAATTACAAACCCCTCAACAAAGTATTAGAAGATGATACATATCCCATCCCAAACAAAAGTAGTCTTGTTACCAGAATTGCAGGTGCTAAGATCTTTTCAAAATTTGATTTAAAGTCTGGATTCTGGCAGGTGGCTATAAATGAAAAAGATAAATTTAAAACTGCTTTTTATGTCCCCGCTGGGCATTATGAATGGAATGTGATGCCATTCGGGTTAAAAAATTCTCCTGCAAAATTCCAAAGGGTTATGGATGATACTCTTAAGCCATATTTTGATTGGCTCATTGTCTACATTAATGACATTCTAGTATTCTCTTCATCCATAGATCAACATTTTAAGCATTTAAAGTAGCTCCTACAGGTAATTAAGCAAGCTGGTCTAGTCTTATCCAAGAAAAAGATTGAACTTTTCCAGACTCAGATCAAATTTCTTGGCCATACTATTGATAATGGCCAAATAACTCTGCAAACTCATGCTGCTGAATTTGCAGATAAATTTCCAGATAAGATTCTTGATAAAACACAGCTGCAAAGGTTCTTGGGAAGCTTAAACTATATAAGCCATTTTTACAAAAAATGTGCACAAGATAGAAAACTTCTGAATGATAGACTAAAGAAAGAGCCATGTCCCTGGACAGAAGCACATTCTCAAGCTGTAAAACATATCAAGGCCAAAGTCAAGAATCTGCCAATCCTACATATCTCTGATGACAGTCTCCCTAATATAGTGGAAACAGATGCTAGCAATATTGGATGGGGAGCAGTATTAAAACAAGTCAGGGATAAAGGAAAAGAAGAGGTTATTCAGTTTGCCTCTGGATTGTGGCAGGCAGCCGAAAAGAATTATTCTGCTTCAGATAAAGAAATTAAAGCTGCCTTAAATGCCATATATAAATTTGAGATTTATTTGATTTATAAAAAAATTCTTCTAAGGACTGATGCTGCAGCAATGAATAAAGTCCTTAATAAAGAGCTAAAAAATCCTGGAGACTCTAAATTTTCTAGATGGCAAGCTCTCTTTAGCAACTTTGATTTTTCTATAGAACATATCAAAGGGATAAATAATTCCATTCTAGATTTCTTAAGCAGGGAGCATCTACAAAATCTCTGTTTGCTAATTTCAGTACAGCTAAGAGATGGTTTGGAAAGGATAGTGGATATTCCTAACTCATTAAGTTGGGAATCTTATTCAGTGGACTGGGTACCCTGATGGGAATTAAGAAGCACTGAGATTATTTCTCAAACAACTCAGGTTCCATATTCAAATTTAGTTCCTGAGGTTAGAGGAAGAAGAATATCAAATGTTTTAAACCCCATAGTTACTCACATAAATGAAAAAGCAGTCCAAGAACAAAATGCTCTCATTGATCTTTTCCACGACATAATTCAAATCTGGGATATAAGAGATGAACTGAAAATTAATAAAAAGTATTTATTCCTGAATAGACTTCGGTTATTATCTCATTTGCCTGAAAGAAATCCTGATATTATTTTTCCAGAAACCTGCTTAACTTATCAAGAATACAGAAAATTATGGTGGGAATTTGCTAAACAAGAGGACTGTATCATTCTAGTTAAATTTGGAAGTGTGAATTCTGCAACTGCAGGACGGCCCCCTATTTGTATTTCAAGTTGGTGGAATGATTTTGGTCTTAACAAAGGAGCAATAGATCCTGATATCTTAAGAACATTCACACCTCTTTCTGTCGTTCAAGATCTATTCCGACAAGGTCCAAACGATGGTGAAATCTTATGTCTTTTTATTCTAAATCATTTTCAGTTGGAAATCAAATAAAGAACTATTCTTCAGATGATAAATGGATCACCTTTCATAGCTCGAAGAATTTATACAAAGATTTGGGATACCTTACATTATCCCGAAAGATTTTCTAGCCATATTGAAAATGATTAAAACCATCCAGGTTTCCGTGGGTTTACATACCAAACTCCACTGTGTAAAATCATGTCTAAATGGCCGACAATGGTGCCATTCAGGTTCCGTGCGTTTCCATCATTAAACTCCACTTTGTACATAGTGTAATCATGACAAATAAAGAGAATCTTGCAAACTCGGAGAACTTCTCTGACTTTTGGTGAGGTTTGACCCACATTTCCAAAGATGCTCTACTGTTCAACATGTGATATTCTACTTTATGTCATATAGAGTTGTCCTCTGGTAAGGGAATATTGCATGATCACCCTGTCAGATATACTATTCTAAGTATGATTTTGGTGAATATGAAATAAATATAAGATTTGGTCGGAGATTCCTGCATGAATATATCCACCTAATCCTAAAAGTAAGATTTGATGGCCGACATGTGGACCACAAGTCTTTTCGAGTCTTAGCTTCATGATGACTCTTCCTTCAAAATCTTGTATAAAAGAAGGATGAAGGCTCATTGTTGAGCATTAGCATTTTGAGAGTTAGGAGTCCAAGTCTCTAAGCTTCCCTTATGTCCGAAGCTTTGTGTCTTTCTGTGTGCAGAGTCTGTAAGTCGAGCGAAGAACATCCTTCTCAGAGTCTGTAATCTGTGCATCTGGCACAAATATGTTGTAATACCTGAGAGTTTTTATGCTCTGATAATATAAAGACTTCCACTTGTGTTTAAATCTCTGATGCTTGTCTATTGTCTCTTTATTATGCACATATTGTGACTCCATCTATTTGCCTATATTTGCATCCGTTGTTCCTTGGTACTGCTAGGACATAGTTCGCTCATCCAGTTAGTAAGGTTGTTGGTAGTTTGGTGTAACGCACTTGTTGAGCACTGGTAGTAAGTCCCGCAAAGGCAGGAGGCCGCTAAAGGGCAGTTGTAGGTGCAGAGACTTGCGGAAAACCGGCTATAGGCTTCAAATAGAGCTGCAAGAGCCCGATGGACTTTGGGTGGTGAGGTTTAGAAGTTAAGCAAAGTAAAGCGGTTAAACTGCCGATATTGGTTCTGATGGAAGTAGTAGAAATCAGAAGACCAGATGGTGGAGGGATATTGCACATGAGAAAAGCTGTTAATATTTGTAAACTCAGAGGCCTCCTCTATCAGAGAATAAAGCTTGAAGTATTGACATCTTGTCTCATGTGCAATCTCCCTCCACCATCTGGTCTTCTGATTTCTGCTACTTCTGTCAGAACCAATATCATCGGTTTAACCGCTTTACTCTGCTTAACTTCTGAACCTCACCACCCAAAGTCCATCGGGCTCTTGCAGCTCTATTTGAAGCCTATAGCCAGTTTTCCACAAGTCTCTACACCTACAACTTCCCTTTAGTGGCCTCCTGCCTTTGCGGGACTTACTACTAGTGCTCGGCAAGTGCATTACACCAAACTACCAGCAACCTTACTAATTGGATGAGCGAACTATGTCCTAGCAGTACCAAGGAACAACGGATGCAAATACAGGCAAATAGATGGAGTCACAATATGCGCATAATAAAGAGACAATAGACAAGCATCAGAGATTTAAACACAAGAGGAAGTCTTTATATTATCAGAGCATAAAAACTCTCGGGTATTACAAAATATTTGTGCCAGATGCACATATTACAGACTCTGAGCAGGATGCTCTTCGCTCGACTTACAGACTCTGCACATAGAAAGACACGAAGCTTCAGAGACTCGGACTCCTAACTCTCAAAATGCTAATGCTCAACAATGAGCCTTCATCCTTATTTTATACAAGATTTTGAAGGAAGATTCATCATGAAGTTAAGACTCGAAAAGACTTGTGGTCCACATGTCGGCCATCAAATCTTACTTTTAGGATTAGGTGGATATATTCAGGCAGGAATCTCTGACCAAATCTTATCTTTATTTCATATTCACCAGAAGAATACTTAGAACAGTAGATCTGATAGGGTGATCATGCAATATTCCCTGACCAGAGGACAACTCTATATGACATAAAGTAGAATATCGCATGTTGAACAGTAGAGCATCTTTGGAAATGTGGGTCAAACCTCACCAAAAGTCGGAGAAGTGCTCCGAGTTTCCAAGATTCTCTTTATTTGTCATGATTACACTATGTACAAAGTGGAAATTAATGAAGGCAACCCATGAAACCCGAATGGCACCACTGTCGGCCATTTAGACATGAGTTTACACAGTGGAGTTTGGTATGTAAACCCACAAAAACCTGGATGGTTTTAATCATTTTCAATATGGCTAGAAAATCTTTCGGGATAATGTAAGGTATCTCAAATATTTGTATAAATTCTTCGAGCTATGAAAGGTGATCCATTTATCATCTGAAGAATAGTTCTTGATTTGATTGCCCACTGAAAATGATTTAGAATAAAAAGACGTAAGATTTCACCATCGTTTGGACCTTGTCGGAATAGATCTTGAACGACAGAAAGAGGTGTGAATGTTCTTAAGATATCATGATCTATTTCTCCTTTGTTAAGACCAAAATCATTCCACCAACTTGAAATCCAAATAGGGGGCCATCCTGCAGTTGCAGAATTCACACTTCCAAATTTAACTAGAATGATACAGTCCTCTTGTTTAGCAAATTCCCACCATAATTTTCTGTATTCTTGATAAGTTAAGCAGGTTTCTGGAAAAATAATATCAGGATTTCTTTCAGGCAAATGAGATAATAACCGAAGTCTATTCAGGAATAAATACTTTTTATTAATTTTCAGTTCATCTCTTATATCCCAGATTTGAATTATGTCGTGGAAAAGATCAATGAGAGCATTTTGTTCTTGGACTGCTTTTTCATTTATGTGAGTAACTATGGGGTTTAAAACATTTGATATTCTTCTTCCTCTAACCTCAGGAACTAAATTTGAATATGGAACCTGAGTTGTTTGAGAAATAATCTCAGTGCTTCTTAATTCCCATCAGGGTACCCAGTCCACTGAATAAGATTCCCAACTTAATGAGTTAGGAATATCCACTATCCTTTCCAAACCATCTCTTAGCTGTACTGAAATTAGCAAACAGAGATTTTGTAGATGCTCCCTGCTTAAGAAATCTAGAATGGAATTATTTATCCCTTTGATATGTTCTATAGAAAAATCAAAGTTGCTAAAGAGAGCTTGCCATCTAGCAAATTTAGAGTCTCCAGGATTTTTTAGCTCTTTATTAAGGACTTTATTCATTGCTGCAACATCAGTCCTTAGAAGATTTTTTTTATAAATCAAATAAATCTCAAATTTATATATGGCATTTAAGGCAACTTTAATTTCTTTATCTGAAGCAGAATAATTCTTTTCCGCTGCCTGCCACAATCCAGAGACAAACTAAATAACCTCTTCTTTTCCTTTATCCCTGACTTGTTTTAATACTGCTCCCCATCCAATATTGCTAGCATCGGTTTCCACTATCTTAGGGAGACTGTCATCAGAGATATGTAGGATTGGCAGATTCTTGACTTTGGCCTTGATATTTTTTACAGCTTGAGCATGTGCTTCTGTCCAGGGACATGACTCTTTCTTTAGTCTATCAGTCATAATTTTTCTATCTTGTGCACATTTTTTGTAAAAATGTCTTATATAGTTTAAGCTTCCCAAGAATCTTTGCAGCTGTGTTTTATCAAGAATCTTATCTGGAAATTTATCTGCAAATTCAACAACATGAGTTTGCAGAGTTATTTGGCCATTATCAATAGTATGGCCAAGAAATTTGATCTGAGTCTGGAAAAGTTCAATCTTTTTCTTGGATAAGACTAGACCAGCTTGCTTAATTACCTGCAGGAGCTTCTTTAAATGCTTAAAATGATGATCTATGGATGAAGAGAATACTAGAATGTCATCAATGTAGACAATGAGCCAATCAAAATATGACTTAAGAGTATCATCCATAACCCTTTGGAATTTTGCAGGAGCATTTTTTAACCCAAATGGCATCACATTCCATTCATAATGCCCAGCGGGGACATTAAAAGCAGTTTTAAATTTATCTTTTTCATTTATAGCCACCTGCCAGAATCCAGACTTTAAATCAAATTTTGAAAAGATCTTAGCACCTACAATTCTGGTAACAAGACTGCTTTTGTTTGGGATGGGATATGTATCATCTGCTAATACTTTGTTCAGGGGTTTGTAATTCACTACTAGTCTGGGAACTCCTCTAATTTGTTCAGAATGCTTATTTACATAGAACCCATAACAATTCCATGGACTAGTAGATTTTCTAATTAATTCCTTTTTCATCAATCCCTCAATTTCATCTGCACACAGCTTTTGATATTCAACATTCACTGGTATAGCTCTGCTCTTGCAAGGCCTGCCTTGGTAATATTCTCTGTAAGGGAGAAAAAATTCATGTTTTCTTTGTTTCCAAAAAGCAGTAGGATTCTCTGAACAGACTGAATTAATAAATTCTTCTTTCAGTAAGAGAATCTTCTCTTGAATGTCTAGTTTCTTCAATTGGCCTTTAATTCTGATTTCTGCCTGGAATTCTTTTAGCTCTCTGATCTTCTCAGTTTTTCTGAGGTTTAGTGATACATCATCTGAGACTCTTGGAGTAGATACAAATGGAAGTTTGATGACTTTGTTAACCTGGATTGTAATAAAGTATCTGGGTTTTTCTGGGGTCACCATGGTTGATCCATGAGGTGAAACTGCTGCAAGAAAAGGGGTACCAAGGATACATGCAACAGGAATGTCTGCTAAAAGAAATTTCATTTTAAGGCAGAAATATTGGAAACAAAGAACTGCTTCTGGAGTTTGGAATGAAATGTCATTCGGGATATTTCCTAATCCCACAACCATAGCCTGAGTTTTTTCCCATAAGGACACCGGGATGACATGCTTATTTAGCATGTTTAAGTCTGATCTAGTATCTATCAGGGTCTTCAGTTTGAAGTGTAAGTCTTGAATTTTTAGTTCAATCAAGACATGATATTTCTGGTGTTTCACTTGGAGACCTTCATCATTTTCTTCCTGTTTTTTCTCAGGAAGATTTGTCATGGACCTTTTGATCTTACTAATTTCTCTTCGCAGATCAGAAATAGAAAAAGTCTGTACTGGACATCACATAGGGTTGGCTTTCTAGGGAACTAATTCCCATGAATGGACTGAAAGTTTTCTCTTGTTCCATTCAAAGAAAGATATATATATATATATTTTCTGATTCCATAAATATTTTCCATTCTTGAGCCAGTCTGAGTTTTTCTTGATTTGAGGTTCTTTTGGCAAATTCTCTTGCTTTTGGATGAGAAAATAAATCCCAATTCAAAATTTATTTCATCCAATCTACTTTTATAAATTCTTTTCTGCATCCTTTATAAAGAGACATAAATTTCTTGATTTCTGTGGCAGATGGTCTTCTTGTGTCTTTGGGGATATAGGCTTCTTTTCTTAAGTTTATTTCTGTACAATAGTTATATTGGATAACCAAGACATGAGAATCATGGGGAAAAGGGATATCTGAACATTGGGGATGTGGACATTGGTCTTATGCAGTAGAGTTTGGTGGAGGTAATTTTGTTCTAGGATTATGATTTGAATGCTCAAATTGTACTCTTTCATTTTCTTCAAATGCGGAAACAGTAGCTAGGGTAATCAAATCTCCACAATCGAAACATTTTACTGCAAAAGGAACTTTTCCAACTTGATTGGCCAAAGCCTGTAGGGAAGGATGTAAACAAAATGAAGAAGAAGGTATTTTACATGAAGATGATTTAGAAGGATTCTTTTGGGGAAAAGAAATGACTATAGAGTTTGGTGTCTCCTTTATCTCGGCAGAAGTAATGGATCTTTGTATAGGTGCCCTTGGAATATCAATGACCCAATTTGTAGGGAAAAAAAGGTTTTCCCATTTTATGGTACAATGTTCCATTTTCTGGTTCAGAGGGTCTGTTATGACTAGAGTGATTGACTGGGATTCTTTGCTGGGGGCATGTAAGACATCTAGGAACATAGTATTTGTATGTATAAAGCATCCCCTGGCTAGGATGGCTATGTTTGTTCTGGTAGAACGCATGTCAAATCCCATTGTTCTAATCTGTAGTTTGAGAATGTCTGCAAGGTTTTCATCAAAAGTATATACAGAGAAATTTGGATAACAGTCAAAATAGACTGGTCCATTTGATAGAGGGGCTACAATTCCACCTATTAAGGAATCAATAAACTTATTGTGAGTTAGATCCCTTACTGTGCAAAGTACATAGGCATCTATCCCTTTATGGACAAGTGCGTTTATGCCGATTATGATACATCCAAAATGCAGGAACTTTGTTCCATGTTTCTTAGCTTCTTTTTGAATTTATTTTGGATTTAATAGGGAAATTGTTTGGGTGACATCACTATTTTGTTGGATTGTGCTTATAGATTCTTTAACAAAAACTCTAGTCACGGCTTTAACATGGAACATGCTTAGGTCTTGGTATACTTTGGTAGGAGATATCGGAGGTAATTTCCATGCATCTTGGGGATTTATTTCAACTTCTTATATATCTGCATAGTTTATACTCTGGGACCTATTTAGAGAAAACATTGACTCAAGACTATTTACAGACTCAGATCCAGGGGTACTGCATTCTTCATCATTTTTGACTTCTCTAAAAGATACTGACCTGGAATCCCTTATAGTAGATAATACTATTTCTGCACAGAAAAGCAAGGCGTTTAGTCTTATGTCTTCCCGAAAGAAGATTAGACAGGCTCCTAGCCGACTGCTCAGGCAAAAACTAGCAAATCTTTTAGGAGGTCGCAGTAGTGGAAACTGTGCCTTTAAACAGCCCAAGACTACTGATACGGCCTCAAATGTGTCGCAAGAGTGGAACTGTGCCTTTAAACAGCTCGAGACTCTTGATACGACACTCAGATGTGTCGCAAGAGTGGAACTGTGCCTTTAAACAGCTCGAGACTCTTGATACGACAATGGATTCCTTATGGATCACACAAAGGATTTACACAAAAAGAAGTATCACACAGACAAAACACAGAGCGAATAGCTATATCAGATCTAAGAGAGTCTAATATCATACCCGGGTTGAAAAGAAGGTCATGGCTCTGATACCATTTGTAAACTCAAAGCCATGACCTTCTTTTCAACCCGGGTATGATATCAGACTCCCTTAGATATGATATAGCTATTCGCTCTGTGTTTTTCTGTGTGATACTTCTTTTTGTGTAAATCCTTTGTGTGATCCATAAAGAATCCAGTTCCGTATCAAGAGTCTCGGGCTGTTTAAAGGCACAATTCCACTCTTTCGACACATTTTGGTGCCGTATCAAGAGTCTCGGGCTGTTTAAAGGCACAGTTCCACTCTTACGACACATTTGAGGCCGTATCATTAGTCTCGGGCTGTTTAAAGGCACAGTTTCCACTACTGCGACCTCCTGAAAGATTTGCTAGTTTCTGCCTGAGTAGTCGGCCAGGAGCCTGTCTAATCTTCTTTCGAGAAGACATAAGACTAAACGCCCTGCTTTTCTGTGCAGAAATAGTAATATCTACTATAATGGATTCTTCAACATATGTTAGATCTGTATATAATACTCTTGAGTCTTCTGTGTCTACTTCAGAAAATACCTTCTGTTTTATGATCCATTACATGCCTTCAATTGAGTCATTAGATCCCAGAATTAAAGACATCTATAAGGGCATGAGACCACCTGGTACTCCTAAGTATGGGTTAGGATATATTGAACAATGTGATACAGTAATCCCCAACTGCATATTTTCCAATCCCTTACCCAATGATATCCAGAAACCTACTATAGATGAGATTCATAAATTTCATACAATCATAAAAGGATGTCAAAAGGGATCTATTCCAGAAGAATGGATCAAAAGAATGATGAACTGGAATTTGTTTACAAACCCTGAAACAAAGGAATTCAATGCAGCCACATCAAATGCTGAAAAATTAAGGCTGTCAAAAGAATGGCAGAAATTTATAACTGAAGAAGACACCTGGATTTCCTTTTTTGAATGGAGGAAATTAAAACAAATGCCTATAGTTCAAATGGTAGGAGAAAGTTCTGAATCTCCTTCTCCTAAACACAAGTGGAAAAGTATTGATGGTAGTATTGTTGAATCAAATTCTACTTTTCCACCTTTTAAAGGAATTGTGTTAGAAGACAATGCCAAACTGGTAAAAGCAATTCCTCTATTATTATCAGAAGAAGCCATTCAATTGTCCGAAATAGACAAAAGAGTCTAGTCAGTTTCTGAACAATTAAACTGGACCAATACTGCTCTTAGAGGAATGGCTACACATACTTTCATAACCAATGACTATGCTAGAAAAGATCAAATTTTTGATCTACAAGTGTCTACAAATACTATAGTCAGATCTGTAGATCAAATACAAGAAAAGGTCATTGATGTTAAAGATAAAATGGATTCTGGTTTATCTGAAATCTCTTATAGAGCTAGAGAATCCAGCAGAAACCATGAAGAAATTATGGAAGGATTAGGAAATGCCTTCTCCCATATGGGAAAATATCTAACATAGATAAAGGGCAGAACTAGTCAACCTGACAAACCTATCCCTACTTCCTTCATCCTTCCCAGCTCACATATTTCTATTCTATCTCCTATACATAAGCCTTCCGAGATAGAAATTGTCAAAAGATTTCCATTACATTTTCCCTTTGAAGAAGAAATACCCGAATCCTCTTCAAAATCCCCTAAAGACCATTATTCTTTAGTAACTATCAAAAATCCCTCCTATGAAGACCTTCCACACCATTCTCGCAGGCCATCAGCCCCTAATCTAGTTGGAAAGGGTAGACTTCCAGACACTTGGAACCAATCTTCCAAGTGTTTACAAATGGTATCAGAGCCATGTCCTTCTTTTCAACCCGGGTATGATATCAGACTCTCTTAGATCTGATATAGCTATTCGCTCTGTGTTTTTTCTGTGTGATACTTCTTTTTGTGTAAAGCCTTTATGTGATCCATAAGGAATCCAGTGCCGTATCAAGAGTCTCGGGCTGTTTAAAGGCACAGTTCCACTCTTGGGACACATCTGAGTGTCGTATGAAGAGTCTCGGGATGTTTAAAGGCACAGTTCCACTCTTGCGACACATTTGAGGCCGTATCAACAGTCTCGGGCTGTTGAAAGGCACAGTTTCCACTACTGCGACCTCCTGAAAGATTTGCTAGTTTCTGCCTGAGTAGTCGGCCAGGAGCCTGTCTAATCTTCTTTTGGGAAGACATAAGACTAAACGCCCTGCTTTTCTGTGCAGAAATAGTAATATCTACTATAATGGATTCCAAGTCAGTATCTTTTAGAGAAGTCAAAAATGCTGAAGAATGCAGTACCTCTGCATCTGACTCTGTAAATAGTCTTGAGTCAATGTTTTCTCTAAATAGGTCCCAGAGTATAAACCATGCAGATATAGAAAAAGTTGAAATAAATCCCCAAGATGCATGGAAATTACCTCCGATATCTCCTACCAAAGTATACCAAGACCTAAGCATGTTCCATCTTAAATCCATGACTAGAGTTTTTGTTAAAGAATCTATAAGCACAATCCAACAAAATGGTGATGTCACCCAAACAATTTCCCTATTAAATCCAAAAGAAATTCAAAAGGAAGCTAAGAAACATGGAACAAAGTTCCTGCATTTTGGATGTATCAGAATCGGCATAAATGCACTTGTCCATAAAGGGATAGATGCCTATGTACTTTGCACAGTGAGGGATCTAACTCACAATAAGTTTACCGATTCCTTAATAGGTGGAATTGTAGCCCCTCTATCAAATGGACCAGTCTATTTTGACTGTTATCCAAATTTCTCTGTATATACTTTTGATGAAAAACTTGCAGACATCCTCAAACTACAGATTAGAAAAATGGGATTTGACATGCGTTCTACCAGAACAAACATAGCCATCCAATCCAGGGGATGCTTTAGACATACAAATACTATGTTCCCAGCTATGTTACATGCCCCCATCAAAGAATCTGTTCGACAACACAGGTATTCCAACAGAGGACGAACACCTTCAGTAACCACTCACATAACCAGATCAAAGATCAACACACCGATGTTTTCACATGGTAAAACCCCTACGGGGAAACATCCACGGCCCCAGCCAACGC
>ML809871.1:65576-109716 GCA_009831015.1 Picea engelmannii
TCATCATAAATGAAACAACTCAAATACCCCACTCCCTGACTCAATCCGGAGTCCAAGGGAGTTCCACAGATGCCTCTGCATCCTCCAGGTCTGACACCCTGCACACTCAAAGAAACTGAGTCAGCAGCACCTGTCTACACCAATGTAGTAAAAACATCCTGTCATATAACTCAATGCATCATAATGAAAGAAAAGTTTTATCATCATATAAATCCAGATCACTTGCGAGCAAGTGTCCTCAAATAATAAGTTTGGTAAGTGTGTCAGAGCGGGATGTTACAGTACAATTTGAGCATTCAAATCATAATCCTAGAACAAAATTACCTCCACCAAACTCTACTGCAAAAGACCAATGTCCACATCCCCAATGTTTAGATATCCCTTTTCCCCATGATTCTCATGTCTTGGTTATCCAAGATAACTATTGTACATAAATAAACTTAAGAAAAGAAGCCTATATCCCCAAAGAGACAAGAAGACCATCTGCCACAGAAATCAAGAAATTTCTGTCTCTTTATAAAAGATGCAGAAAAGAATTTATAAAAGCAGAATGGATGAAAGAAATGTTGAATTGGGATTTATTTTCTCATCCAGAAGCCAGAGAATTTTCCAAAAGAACCTCAAATCAAGAAAAACTCAGACTAGCTCAAGAATGGAAAAGCTTTATGGAATCAGAAAATATATATATATCTTTCTTTGAATGGAACAAGAGAAAACTTTCAGTCCATTCATGGGAATTAGTTCCCCAGAAATCCAACCCTATGTGCTATCCAGTACATATTTTTTCTATTTCTGATCTGGGAAGAGAAATTAATAAGATCAAAAGGTCCATGACAAATCTTCCTGAGCAAAAACAGGAAGAAAATGATGAAGGTCTCCAAGTGAAACACCAGAAATATCATGTCTTGATTGAACTAAAAATTCAAGACTTACACTTCAAACTGAAGACCCTGATAGATACTGGATCATACTTAAACATGCTAAATAAGCATGTCATCCTGGTGTCCTTATGGGAAAAAACTCAGGCTATGGTTGTGGGATTAGGAAATATCTCGAATGACATTTCATTTGAAATTCCAGAAGCAGTTCTCTGTTTCCAAGATTTCTGCCTTAAAATGAAATTTCTTTTAGCAGACATTCCTGTTGCATGTATCCTTGGTACCCCTTTTCTTGCAGCAGTTTCACCTCATGGATCAACCATGGTGACCCCAGAAAAACCCGGATACTTTATTACAATCCAGGGTAACAAAGTCGTCAAACTTCCATTTGTATCTACTCCAAGAGTCTCAGATGTTGTATCACTAAACCTCAGAAAAACTGAGAAAATCAGAGAGCTAAAAGAATTCCAGGCATAAATCAAAATTAAAGACCAATTGAAGAAACTAGACATTCAAGAGAAGATTCTCTTACTGAAAGAAGAATTTATTAATTCATTCTGTTCAGAGAATCCTACTGCTTTTTGGAAACAAAGAAAACATGAAGTTTTTCTCCCTTACAGAGAAGATTACCAAGGCAGGCCTTGTAAGAGCAGAGCTATACCAATGAATGCTGAATATCAAAATCTGTGTGCAGATGAAATTGAGGGATTGATCAAAAAGGAATTAATTAGAAAATCTACTAGCCCATGGAATTGTTATGGGTTCTATGTAAATAAGCATTCTGAACAAATTAGAGGAGTTCCCAAACTAGTAGTGAATTACAAACCCCTCAACAAAGTATTAGCAAATGATACATATCCCATCCCAAACAAAAGCAGTCTTGTTACCAGAATTGCAGGTGCTAAGATCTTTTCAAAATTTGATTTAAAGTCTGGATTCTGGCAGGTGGCTATAAATGAAAAAGATAAATTTAAAACTGCTTTTAATGTCCCCACTGGGCATTATGAATGGAATCTGATGCCATTCGGGTTAAAAAATGCTCCTGCAAAATTCCAAAGGGTTATGGATGATACTCTTAAGCCATATTTTGATTGGCTCATTGTCTACATTGATGACATTCTAGTATTCTCTTCATCCATAGATTAGCATTTTAAACATTTAAAGAAGCTCCTGCAGGTAATTAAGCAAGCTGGTCTAGTCTTATCCAAGAAAAAGATTGAACTTTTCCAGACTCAGGTCAAATTTCTTGGCCATACTATTGATAATGGCCAAATAACTCTGCAAACTCATGCTGTTGAATTTGCAGATAAATTTCCAGATAAGATTCTTGATAAAACAAAGCTGCAAAGGTTCTTGGGAAGCTTAAACTATATAAGCCATTTTTACAAAAAATGTGCACAAGATAGAAAACTTCTGAATGATAGACTAAAGAAAGAGTCATGTCCCTGGACAGAAGCACATGCTCAAGCTGTAAAAAATATCAAGGCCAAAGTCAAGAATCTGCCAATCCTACATATCTTTGATGACAGTCTCCCTAAGATAGTGGAAACCGATGCTAGCAATATTGGATGGGGAGCAGTATTAAAACAAGTCAAGGATAAAGGAAAAGAAGAAGTTATTAAGTTTGCCTCTGGATTGTGGCAGGCAGCCGAAAAGAATTATTCTGCTTAGATAAAGAAATTAAAGTTGCCTTAAATGCCATATATAAATTTGAGATTTATTTGATTTATAAAAAATTTCTTCTAAGGACTGATGTTGCAGCAATGAATAAAGTCCTTAATAAAGAGCTAAAAAATCCTGGAGACTCTAAATTTGCTAGATGGAAAGCTCTCTTTAGCAACTTTGATTTTTCTATAGAACATATCAAAGGGATAAATAATTCCATTCCAGATTTCTTAAGCAGGAAGCATCTACAAAATCTCTGTTTGCTAATTTCAGTACAGCTAAGAGATGGTTTGGAAAGGATAATGGATATTTCTAACTCATTAAGTTGGAAATCTTATTCAGCAGACTGGGTACCCCGATGGGAATTAATAAGCACTGAAATTCTTTCTCAAACAACTTAGGTTCCATATTCAAATTTAGTTCCTGAGGTCAGAGGAAGAAGAATATCAAATGTTCTAAACCCCATAGTTACTCACATAAATGAAAAAGTAGTCCAAGCACAGAATTCTCTCATTGATCTTTTCCACGATATAATTCAAATCTGGGATATAAGAGATGAACAGGAAATTAATCAAAAGTATTTCTGCCTGAATAGACCTCGGTTATTATCTCATTGGCCTGAAATAAATCCTGATATTAGTTTTCCAGAAACCTTCTTAACTTATCAAGAATACAAAAAATTATGGTGGGAATTTGCTAAACAAGAGGACTGTATCATTCTAGTTAAATTTGGAAGTGTGAATTCTGCAACTGCAGGATGGCCCCCTATTTGGATTTCAAGTTGGTGGAATGATTTTGGTCTTAACAAAGGAGCAATAGATCCTGATATCTTAAGAACATTCACACCTCTTTCTGTCGTTCAAGATCTAATCCGCCAAGGTCCAAACGATGGTGAAATCTTACGTCTTTTTATTCTGAATCATTTTCAGTGGGCAATCAAATCAAGAACTATTCTTCAGATTATAAATGGATCACCTTTCATAGCTCGAAGAATTTATACAAAGATTTGGGATACCTTACATTATCCCGAAATATTTTCTAGCCATATTGAAAATGATTAAAACCATCCAGGTTTCTGTGGGTTTACATACCAAACTCCACTGTGTAAACTCATGTCAAAATGGCCGATAGTGGTGCCATTCGGGTTCCGTGGGTTGCCGTCATTAAACTCCACTTTGTACATAGTGTAATCATGACAAATAAAGAGAATCTTGGAAACTCGGAGCACTTCTCCAACTTTTGGTGAGGTTTGACCCACATTTCCAAAGATGCTCTATTGTTCAACATGTGATATTCTACTTTATGTCATATAGAGTTGTCCTCTGGTCAGGGAATCTTGCATGATCACCCTGTCATATCTACTGTTCTAAGTATGCTTTTGGTGAATATGAAATAAAGATAAGATTTGGTTGGAGATTTCTGCGTGAATATATCCACCTAATCCTAAAAGTAAGATTTGATGGCCGACATGTGGACCACAAGTCTTTTCGAGTCTTAGCTTCATGATGACTCTTCCTTCAAAATCTTGTATAAAAGAAGGATGAAGGCTCATTGTTGAGCATTAGCATTTTGAGAGTTAGGAGTCCAAGTCTCTAAGATTCCCTTATGTCTGAAGCTTTGTGTCTTTCTCTGTGCAGAGTCTGTAAGTCGAGCGAAGAGCATCCTGCTCAGAGTCTGTAATCTTTGCATCTGGCACAAATATATTGTAATACCCGAGAGTTTTCATGCTCTGATAATATAAAGAATTATGCTTATGTTTAAATCTCTGATGCTTGTCTATTGTCTCTCTATTATGCGCACATTGTGATCTCATTTATTTGCCCATATTTGCAACCGTTGTTCCTTGGTACTGCTAAGACTAAGTTTGCTCATCTAGTTAGTAAGGTTTGTTGGTAGTTTGGTATAAGACACTTGCCGAGCACTGGTAGTAAGTCCCGCAAGGCAGGAGGCCGCTAAGGGCAGTTGTAGGTGCAGAGACTTGTCGAAATCCAGCTATAGGGTTCAAATAGAACTACAAAATCCTGATGGACTTCGGGTGGTGGGGTTCAAAAAGTTGATTTTCTAAACATTTTTTTCCCAGAATTCGTATTTCTCCTGTAGAGAATTTATGATGGGAAATATTTTTTTTTCTTGATGGAGGATTCAACCTGGCCTGAGAAATATTACAAAACCTTTGATATTATTCTTCTATATAGGATGGGAATGGAAAAAATTTGATATTTAGTAGCATTGAACCTTTGTACTCGGTATGTAAGTTTTACATGTTGAATTTCTTTAACATTGAGACCCAACTTCTTATTATTATTTCTTCATTGATACTAGGTTGATTATTAGTGTTTTTCCTTGACTTTGGTTCAGGAAATTTCTAATGAGTTTATAATGTCTACCTTTTTTACTTTGTTTCACGAAGATTATGTTAATATTTCTCATTTGTTTATTTTCATTCTTACTGATTCTATTATTTGAATTTAAAATAAGTCATTTTCTTATGATTTTCATCTATAAGATTTAACTTGGTTAGCCTATGATGTTTATTCTCAGTTTATGAAATGTTTTTGATGAGTCGAGAATTATTACAAATATATTTGTTGATGAAACAATATCGGTGGAAGATTGTTTCTCTTTTCTGGACTCGCTTGATTAATCTTTTATTTCATATGAATAGATGTCTTTGAGTCATGTCAAATGAAGGATTATTGTATTAATACGAAAGTGAGACAATTTGTGTATTAATTTTATCCTTGTCCGGGACATATTAATAGACATATTAAAATAGATATAGTATATCTTTATTTGTTTTAATTACTCCCTAAAATACATTCTTTACATCCATATTTAATTTAGTTTATAATTCACAATTTTTGTTATAAATTACATAGTCTTTTAATTACATCAGTTAGAGCTTTCTTCTGATGATTTTATGAAATGTAAATTTGTATAGTACTGATATTTGTAAAAGTTCATTGTAAATACAATTAACTTACAATTAGTTACATGTATAAAATAATTAACTTCCATTATGTATTTGTAAATAAACTCAATAGGAAACCTAAGAGAGCTTAAAAAATTCTCTCTTGAAAGAGAAGGGAGTATATGGCTAATGGAGTCGTAAAACCTGTGGAGGGAAGCCATACCAAATAACTTGGGTTAAGTAAACAACCTCGTACTGGGATGTTCCCTATTGTTGATCAAAAGTTCATAAACGCCAGTCAACAAATGACTTTAGAAGGAGGGCGACCACTGGAAAGTTACCCAAAGTAGAGCTTCATTTTATTTTCCTTATTATTTTTTTTTATGGCTCTTTCCCAAATATTTGCATGGGAGTAAGATACTTCATTGATACTGCAAGGGACTTTACATGAAATCCCGAGAAAGGAGGTTGATATTTTTCCGAAGTTCGATGGTGAAGATAATATCTCTGTGATTGAACACATTATGAAATATGAATCTATTTTATGTTTACTAAATGTTGTTCATGATGATGTAGCTTGTAGCTTGTTTCGTTTCACCTTCGGAGGTAAATTACCTTATTGGTTGAGTGTTTTACCTGTTAATACAATTCATAGGTGCTTAGAATTCAAAAATGTTTCTAAAGATGTTCTTGAATATTATCATGTAACTGAAATTTATAAAAATCCGAGTCAAATGCACGTACACACTGGAGAATCCATCTGATATTTTAGTACACGTTTTCAACAAGTTTATTATAGCTTACACAAGGTTGACAGACCTTCAGTAGAACTAATTTTCATTGGTATGCTAAATATCTTCCTAAAACCATAGCTATGCTCATTTTGCGTGAAGGAATAACTGATTTCAATTATTTCAATTAAGCATGTAAGGAATCCCAAGATCTAGAGAAAGAATTAAAAGGGTATCATTTAAAAATCTTTCCTCTTTTTCTTTCATATGATGAAGAAGCTATTGGAGAGGAGTCAAAATTTGTAGAAATTACTAAAATAGAAAAACATATTAAGTGTTGAAATCTACAGTTGACACTGAGAGGGGGGTGAATCAGTGTCTGTAACTTTTGGCTACTTTTCACACTTTTATAGATTAACTGAATTAACTAAATAAGATATGCAGTTCAATTAATTATTCATAAACATATAAAACAAAAATTGTATGAAGTAGATATAATATCTATGCATAGAGGGGCTTCTGCAATGCAACATATTACTATCATTTTTGAGATTAACTGCGTAGTGTAAGTCATTAATCTATGACCCATATCCATGAGTATTAGTCACAACTAACCAATAATTCTCATGATTTGAATAGTCCACTTATCACTCATTGCATTGGGTGATGCTCACAGGGGTGAAGAAATGGGATTGAAACCAATGAAATGAATCACATAGCATCAATCATCACTTTTGGGCCTTGCACCTGGTAACTAAGACTTCCTAGGTGGTCACCGATCCCAATGCACTTAACTGTGGGGTTTTCCCCACAATCAAGCCCACTTATATTGCTACTCCATTTGCAAAACCTTAGCAAGTATTGTGCCTTATGAACTATCGAGTTAGAGCTCCCTTCACTCCTATTATTTAAGCATAGAGGGGATTCCGTAGTGCAACATATTAGATATCATTTTGGGGATTAATTGCATAGTGTAAGTCATTAATCTATGACCCATATCCATGAGTATTAGTCGCAACTGACCAATAATTCTCATGATTTGAATAGTTCAGTTAGTCCATGATTTATTTAACATGTATAAATACATATAAAATTAATCCTTTAATATCTTTGAATTCAACTTAATATGAGAGATCCAACTCTCTGATACAAGATGTCTCTGATATGAGACCTATCTTGTAGTTCTCAGATCCAACTGAGAAATGAGGAATCCGACCCTCATAACAAGACCAAACTTGTTGATCTCATATCCAACTGAGATGTGATGAATCAAATCCTCATAACAAGACTCATCTTGTAAACAAGAACCAACCTGATAGAATGAACTTCCATTCAATCCATTCTATATACATATATATTTAATCCACAAAGACACACTTATATTCACCACCACTTCTAGTTTATATAATATTTCAAACGGTATAGGATTGAACCAATGTGTATTTTTGACATGAACCATTGCACCTCTTCATTTAACTAACTAATCTTGATTTGAACTTTGTCCTCATGAGTTGATCACAAATATGGATTGACTCATTATATCATTCTCATGCTTCTGATTCATCCTCTATTCGCCAACAGATCATATTCAAGTTTTTACTGTCTCTCTGTATTTTTATGGTGTTAATCTCTATCGAATTACTCTATGAACCTTAATCTTACTATATGACTGTTGTTGGAACCACGTATTTTGTTCCTCGGAATTCTTCCCCCCTTTTTTTATTTTAGCCCCTGTATTTCCAATGCTGGGATCATGTTCTCCAAGATTCAACGCTCTAGAACTTTCCTTCTTCCTTTCATCAAATTCTTGTTATCACCAAAGAGATATATTTTAGAGTGTTATGTCTCTAGTAACTTCAATTCATGGTTTTTAATCCTCGTTGTTGATGACAATTTCAGATCAATAGTTCAATCATTCTTTAAAGAACTCATTTCTCACAATTTTTTTATCCTTATCCAACGGTTGGGATTCAATCGTGATATGGACGACTGTCTTTTCCTATTGTACTTTGTAGCTTCAATATTTTTTCTATTGTATAACCTTCCAACTCTCCCGAAGTAAATTTCTCCTAAGTGTGTATAGTCTAGATGTTTTCCATGTAGCTACACCATCCAACAGTCTAGATCAAAATCTCTCTGCCTCTAACAAGTTAATATTCATGCATGTTAGTTTTTGCTTTCGGATATTGACCGTGGATATTCTTCCTCAATGAATGGTCAAATCTTATTTCGAGGCTTCGAAAGTCTGGCACTCTGAGTAACTCAAACTCTGAAGTAGTTCAATCCTTCCAAATTTTTACCTACCGAATAAGTCACAAGGATGTGATGACCGCTCGTTGTTAGTTTTTAGTACTTCTTATGCTATCTTTCCACCGTTCTTTGATCACCGTTCGAGAATGCTATCAAATTAGATCAACAGTTAGCATTACTTTGTGATTCATGCTTACTCTATATTTCCATTATGCTTGATCGAATAATCATGATACATCCTGGAGGATTGTGGAACAACGACCAACATTAGTTCGCGACTTTTCCCTTTGACGCTTCGGGTAGTTGTTGGTAGTAGGAACTGGATATCTCTAAAGGGAATACTCCCAGAGTGACGTATCTTGATGACATCTTTCTTGATGTGGCACTGGCTAAGTGGTTGCCACATGTCACCTTAGTTCGTGAATTTCGTATACCTAAAGTTTCAACTAGACCGTGGCACTTGTCACAATCGGAATGTGCCATGTTTCCTTGCTGAGGTGGTCTTTCTGATGTAGAATATGATGACATGGGATCTCAATGTGTGTGCCATGTGTCTTACTTTGTGATTTCGGAGATCCAGCCTTCGCATGAACTTACATGTTCTAAACCATTTTTGAGTGAAGTGCTCACTGCCAAATTTTACCACAATTGGACCCGCCTATCTTGATCCAATGATCATCATGCATTATCGAGATCTGATGGTCCTTATTCATTTCAGAAATTTGGGGCTCCAACCTTCAGGTGAATTCATATGTTCTTGGATTCTTTTCACCGGATAGGTTACTTTTGGGGTTGACCGTATCCTTGTGATATGATGGTTTGCATACTTAACTCTAGATCAATAGTTGACATGACTTTGGGGCTTCAGCCTTCAGGTAATATTACTTGTTCTTGGAATCTCTTTGTCGGAGTGGTCAGCGACGAAGTTGACTACTGCTACAAAAACCTCATATGATATCTATCATTGATATTGAAGTTCTCCTTAGATCCCAAGGCTTACTTTTACTTAGGAACATTGGCTTTGGCTAAAATTCCTTCATGCAAATTTCCTTCGATCGATATTATTTGAAGTGGTGAATGGCTGGATGACCATGTGTACGTTATTTCCATGATTGACGGTCCATGACTCTTAGAAGTTGATCTAATGGTCTAGATTTAATATAGATCTCATGATCTAAATCATTCCCAAATATTCAACACACAACCATGTTTCTCTTCTTCTTTATGCAAATTTCCTCTATGATCCGAGGATCGAAATTTGTCTAGAGAACTACATCAGCAGACAAGATCCCTCCTCGATTATTTTGGATTTTTACTATGGGGATTTCAAACCCGATAGCATTTTTACAATTCGTTCTCCCTTGTGATATTTGGTTAACATTCTTCCTTCTGATTGTTTCATCGTTATTTCTCTTGATCTTTTAATAATTGTTTATACATTCTGTTATGCATTGATATTTAGTCTCTAACCCTCCTAAGCTCTTAATTCCTTATGCTTTGTTACTCCTTATGTACATGGATTCTATGCATTCTACCTCTCATGATTTTTAGAATCATAGGATAACTATTGATCTTATCGTGATCAACAATGATCACAGATTGTTTCTTCCAGAAGGTGATCTTCCTCTTCCCCCAGGTGATCTTCCTTTTTCTATGATTATTGTACATGTTTGACTCATGTTTCCATCAATGGAAACACACAATCAATAATGCCAACACTATCCCCCTTTGTCATTGAGGGAAACATATATGTAAAACAAATTCTTTTTCTCCCCCTATCATTGATATGATTTTTAGTTTGGAGGATTGAACTTTTACTTATACCAAAAATTGATACCAAATTTGTTTTATTGTTTTTCTCCCCCTTTAACATCAATGCAAAATAGTTAAAATTGTATTGGTTTTCTCCCCCTTAGAATATATCGGTTGTTATCTCAATCTCTTGGAATTTTTTGTTCAAATAGCTAGTCTTATTGATACCAATTTTTGTAGTGATCAAGTATTTTAAACCTTCCTCATTTGATGACCAAATTAAATACCCCCCCTGAGTTTTTACTGTTTCATAGGGTTTTACTATACTCTCCTTTGTCCTAAAGCACAAGGGTGTGAACCTCATTAATATTATGTCTCTTTATTCTTGTTGATATTCATATATTTCACAAGAATACCATTGATCAGGACCAATTAACTTAATTTCCAATTTTCAACCAATTTAATATCTTATTAACAGTTCTTCGACTCTGCAGAAGCCAATTTCAACTGATGTCCCTTAGAAGTAAGATTGAATTGGTCCTTTCATCTGTTTTTTTGTACTACTTCCTTAAATACTTAAAACATGCTTTAGTTTGTCACGATACCTAGGCTATAATTCTCTTCTAACTAGCCTGATGCACTCCATATTATTAATCATGTTTTGCCTTCCTTTTATACATATTTTATACTGAGTGGAAATTTAGGATTTCATGAAAATAACATTGGAAAACTTCCAAGATTTTCACTGCTCAATTCTTCTGGTTGATATGTTATTGAAGATTCATCACTATTCTGTGTAAGTGAAACTTCTTCATTTTCATGTGCCAAATCATCTCTCTTTTTCTCTATTTCAAATTTTCTTCTCCATACTTTTTCATGAGATATTTTGTTTCTAGGATCTTTATTTTCTAGATTTGTTATTTGAGACTTGTCATTTATTATTTTGTTCCAACCTTCATTATATTTTCTTCATGACTTGTTTGAATTATTTCTCATGGTTTGACTTCTTGATTTTTTCAAGTTTTGGGATTTGTGACCAAACCTATCACAGTTGTAACATCTCATTGTATGAAAAAAATTCACTGTGGGGCCAACATAATTGCATATCCAACATCTCATTGAGATATTGGACCTTCCTGGATCTTTATTTTAAATATTCTTTCATTCCAATACTTTGTGACCAAATTTATTACAAGAATAGTGATAGCCATTGAAGGTGGTTCCATACTTGGGTCTGTTTTGACATGAGCAGTCTGTCTTTTGATCTGCTTCTTGTTATTACTTTTATAACTTCCTTCCTTGATACATTTCATGGTTTGTTTTAGGTTTGTGATTGTACCTTTTTCTTTTGAGGAATATGATCCTTTATCATGTTTTTGAATCATGCTCCATTTTCCACCGTCTCCTTCCTTAGTGTATCCAAGAACGTTTTTTTCATCAGTTGGTTTTTTACTATTCCAGATCCTATCTAGGATAGCTGAGCTATTATAGAATTTGACAATTGCCTTTTTTCTTTTAATTCTTATTTTTACGGATGATAACTTCCATTTCTTGCATGTGACATGTTTGTTCCTTTTTAGTCAATTCAATATTCAACGCTTCTTCTTTTTCCTTAGCTCCTTCAAGTTGACTCTTTAGATTGATTACTATTTCTTCTGTATCATCCAAGACTTATGTGTAGTTATCTATTTTGTTATATCAACAACTTTTTTTAGATCAACAACTTCATTCTTCAATATTTTTATTTCTTCCTTGTTTTCTACATGAATCCTTTTCAGGTTGGTGGCTTCCAATTCCAACCTGTGGCATGATTCTTCCTTTTTAGTTAATTGGATCTTATGTGCTTCTCAATTTCTCTCATCTTCTTCAATTTGAATCATTAGATTTGCATTAGTACTTTCATTTATCTTTTTTATGTCAATAATTTTGATTTCCAACATGTGACATGATTATTCTCTTTTAGTTAATTGGATCTTCTGGCCTTCTTCATTTTTCTTAGTTTCTTCAAGTTGAGTTTTTAGACAAACAACCATTTATTTTGTCTCTTCTAGTACTTTTTTTTTTCTTGTCATATGTCTTCAATTCTTCCATTTATTCTATTAGATTAACTACTTCAGTCTTCAATATTTTGATTTATTCTTCTTTGTTTTCTAGCTGGATATTTTGTTCATTCTCTTCATGGTTAGATTGATCTAACTGTTGTAGTAGAAACATATCTTTCTTTTGAAGTTTATCCAATTCTTCAAAAGTGCACATAACTATGTATTCAAGATGGTCAAGAACAACCCTAGTAACTTTAATATATAGACCATTTGTTGGTTCCATATTAATCACTTCAAATGTAGTTATAACATCAGTCTCAGAATCTAATAGTTTTTATTTAGTGAATGCTGAGGTATTCATCGATTCCTTGGTGTAGTAGTCTTCTTTATTGATGACTGAGGTTTGCATGAATTCGTTGATGGAATTGTCATGTTTTATGTTTTGTTCTTTATTCTGATCACGATTCTCTTTATCTGTACTTTGTTCTTCAATCTGATTTGATTTCCACATTTCTAATTTTTGTTCTTTAATCTAATTGGATTTATCTGTTTCTTTGTTTTGTTCTATAGACTGATTGGAATTCTCCATTTCTTTGTTTTGTTCTATATTTTGATAAGAATTCTCTAGCTGGAGCCATATAAATTTAGCAAAGGTACAGTGTCCCATCTTTTCTTTGACTGGGTGTGACAGTCCATTTTAGATTGCCTTTAATGCTATTGAATTATTTTTCTTTGCTTCTTTTGCAGATTTCGTTCTTTGAGGTAGTTGAGTACCAAGGTTTAGCTACTACTGAATCCAAAACACTAGATCCACTTGAATTCATATACCTTTTCATTCCTTCCCTCCATGAAGACTATTATGTTCCATCAAATAAGGGAGCTTCATTTGTGGAAAGAGCCATTTGCCCATGAATTTCGTCAAAATCGACCTTCCAGTGTTTAAAATGTGTTGAAGTCACCCTCTCTGATACAAATTGTTGAAATGTACAATTGACACTGAGAGGGGGGGTGAATTAGTATCTGGAATTTTTGGCTACTTTTCACACTCTCATAGATTAATTGAATTAATTGAATACAATATGCAATTCAATTAATTATTCATAAACATATAAAATGTAAACCATATGAAGTAGATATAATATCTTTCTTTTATTTATTTAACTTTTATAAATACATATAAAATAAATCCTTTATTATATTTGACTTCAACTGAATATGAGAGATCCAAATCTCTGATACAAGACCTGACTTGTAGTTCTCAGATCCAGCTGAGAAATGAGAAATCCAAAACTCATAACAATACCGATCTTGCAGATCTCAGATCCAACTGAGATATGATGAATCCAATCCTCATAACAAGACTCATCCTGTAAACATGCACCAACCTGATGACTAAACTTCCATTCAATCCATTATATATACATATATATTTAATCCACCAAGACACCCTTAGATTCACCACCACTTCTGGTTTATATAGTATTTCAAATGGTATAAGATTGAACCAATGTGTCGTTTTGACATGAACCATTGCACTGCTTCATTTAAATACCTAATATTTATTTGAAATTTGTTCTCATGAGTTGATCAAATATATGGATCGACTCATTATATTGTTCTCATTCTTTTGATGTGTCCTATGTTTTCCAATAGATAATATTCAAGATTTTATCGGCTCTTTGTATTGTTATGTTGTTAATATTTGTCGAATTATTCTACAAACATTAATCTTACTATATGACTGTCATTGGAACCACGTCTTTCTTGTTTTAGAATTTCCCCCCCTTTTTTTTCTTTTATCCCTAAGATGTCCAATGTTGGGAGCGTGTTCTCCGAGCTTCAGCGCTACGAAAATTTCCTTCTTATTTTCACCAAAATCTTGTTATCTTTGAAGCAATATCTTCTAGAGTGTTATATCTCAAGAAAATTCGATTCACAGATTTTAATCCTCATCATTGATTATGTTTTTAGATCAATGGTTTGATCATTCTTCAAAGGACTCATTCCTCACAATTTGTTTATCCTTATCCAATGGTTCATATTCAATCGTGAGATGGGAGACTGTCGTTTCCTCTAGTACTTTGAAGCTTCGGTAGTTTTTCACTTTTATAACCATCCAACTCTCCTAGACTAAATTTAACTGAAGTGTGTATAGTATAGATGTTTTCCGTGTAGCTACACCATCCAACGGTCCATATCAAAAGTGTATTTCCTCCACCAGGTTAAGCTTCATGCGCGTTACTTTGTACTTTTGGATATTTACTATGGATCTTCCTCCTCGACGAATGGTCAGATAGTTTTTTGGGCCTCCGACACTTCGAGACTCTGGGTAACTCGAAATATGAAGTAGTTCAATCCTTCCATATTTTTAGCTCCCGAATAAGTCAAAAGGTTGTGATGACTGCTTGATGTCCAATTGTTAGTGCTCCTTATGCTATACTTCTGTTGTGCTTTGATCACCAGTCGAAAATTCTCCCAAAGTAGATCAATGGTTAGCATTACATCTAGATTCATGATTACTCTATCTTTCCAATACACTTGATCTAACGTTCATGATAAATCTAGAAGTATATTAGAATAATTACCATCGTTAGTTCACGACTTCGCCCTTCGATGCATTGGGTAGTTGCTGGAAGGAGGAACTGGATATCCCCAAAGGGCATACTCCTAGAGTGACGTAGCTTGATGATGTCACTCTTGATGTAGCAATGGATGAGTGGCTACCATGTGTCACCTTGATTCATGACATCAATATAACTAAAGTGCCAACTAGACCATGACACTTGTCACCATATGAATGTGCCACGTGTCCTTGTTGACGTGGTATTGTTGACGTGGACTATGATGACATGGGATCTCAATATGTGTGCCATGTGTCTTACTTCATGACTTCGGAGCTCCAGCCTTCATGTCAACTTACATGTTCTAAACCCTTTTTCACTGAAGTGGTCAGTGCTAAAGTTTACCACAATTAGACCCACCTATCCTAATCCAATGATCAACATGCATTTTCTAGATCTAATGGTCCTTATTCATTTCGTAAATTCGGGGCTCTGGCTTTTAGGTGAATCAATATGTTCTTGGCTTCTTTTCTCCATAGTGGTCAGTGTCATAGTTGACCATCTCCTTGTGATCTGATGGTTCCCATATTTTACTCCACATCAATGGCTGACGTGACTTCAGGGCATCAACCTTCGGGTAATATTACATTTTGTTGGCATCTCTTCACCAAAGTTGACTGCTGCTACGCAACCTTGATATGACAGATATCATTCATGGGCTGAAACCTAGTTTTTAACGAAATTGATTAAATATAAGTGTTTGGGTGGAAATATCCTTACCATAGGAAAATAATTCATCCAAAAAACATTGTACATGAATTTCGAGGGCGTCGTTCAATTTGACGTGCAAATTTTCGACCGAAAAAAATCCTAGCAACATTGTTTCGATCGAAAAATTGCCGCTAGGAATTTTTGAGACCCGATTGTCATGAAAGTGTTACCCACCTTCATGATTTTACCCTGATCCCAAAGTGATCGTTAGATATGATGGATTACCTTTACTTTGGAACTTTGGATTTGGCTAAAATCTGTTCATGCAAATTTCCTTCAGTCGATATTATCTGAAGTCGTCAATTCCAGGTTGACCATGCGTACACCATTTCCATGATTAACGGTCCATGAATCTTATTAGTCCACCTAACGATCGATAATTAATCTATATGTCACAATATAAATCATTCCTAAATATTCAACAGATGGCCACGATTCTCTTCTTCTTTATGAGATTTTCCTCTATGATTCGATGGTTGGAATTTGTCTCGAAAACTACATCAGTGGACATGATTCCTCCTTGATTACTTTTTAGTATTACTGTGGGGATTTCAATCCTGATAGCATTTTTTCAATGAATTCTCACTTGTGAGCTTCGGTTAATGTTCTTCCTTCTGATCTTTTCATCAATACTTCTCGTGATCTTTTAATAATTGTTTGGGAATTTTGTTATGCACTGATCTTTAGTCGCTAACCATCCTGAGATCTTAATTAATTATGCTTCATTGATCCTTATGTACATGGATTCTATACATGCTATGTCTCCTGATTTTTATAATTATAGGATCATTGTTGATCCTATCGTGATCAACAATGATCACAAATTGCTTCTGCCACAAGGTGATCTTCCTCTACCCCAAGGTGATCTTCCTTTTTCTATGATTACTGTACATGTTTGAATCATCTTTCCATCAATGAGAAAACACAATCAATAATTCTAACATTAAGGTTTTATCTAATGAAGTAATGATTTTACAAAAGGAAATTAAAACTCAAATTTTTGTACAAGATTTGCAAAAGATTGTTCAAAATTTCTTGAATAGAAAAACAAGATCTATTACAAGTTCTAGTCATGAATTTTCTTCTCCAAATGAATGTAGGGAAAATGAGTGTTTCACTTCTTCATTTTATTTTTTTAAATCTCAATCTGAGAGTTTAGAAGAAAATGTTAATTTCCTGATGCTTTTGGTCTGTTTAATGAGAAATCTGCACGATATAGCTTTGAAAATTTGTCATTTTCTCAATTTGATCATAACAATCTAATATTGAATGAAAGTGAAGATTTAAGAAATTATAAATAAAATTTATCATCCATTTTCAGTGATTCAAAAATTCATTTTTCCATAATTGATGAAACGATGGATCTTAAACTAGAAATTTTGAACAAACTTCAATTTTAGAAGAACATACTATTGATACTACTCATTTTAAGAAATTGTATTTTGAATGTACTTTACCTTCATATTTTATTTCTTATTATTACAGAGAACATGAGAATGATAAGTCTTTAGAGGTAGAGTTGGCTGAAATCGAGAATGAGTTTCAGAATAATTGTTCCAAATACACTCTTTCTAAACATCAAATTTTGAATGAAAAGTCATTACTATCAAATAATTTGAAACCTTATGTGCGTGTCTATTTAAAGGACAAGAATGCACATTTAAATGTTAATCATGAAGATGAAATTTATACTTATTATTTTCAAAACTCTAATCTCGATGTTTTCTATCAATCAAATAATGATGATACCTTCTTAAAAGAAACATTCTCCACTTTTGAAATTCTAAATAATGATTTTGATCAGTTTCATTTTAATCACAATTTTGAAAATTTCCAACTAGATTTTTAAGATCCAATTCGTTTATTGTTAGAAGAAACCTTTTTGAACAACTTTTCAGGGAATTTTACATTTTTTGTAAATAAGAAAATTCAATCAGTTTTTCCAATTTTAATTTTTCATTGCTACAATGTCCATTACTAATGCATGATTTGTTTACTCTTGCAGGTTTCAAGTTATTTCTTTGGTTGCATTGGAAGTTTGAGTTTGCTTAGTTGTTATTGGTTGTTTGATTAGTGTATAGTAGATTTAGGAATATGTTAGATTCTGTTTCTTTCTTCCATTTTCTCTTTGTTAATTTGAATGATTGCATCAAGATGTAGCTTTTAGGAAAAATGAGAATCATCATTCAAGGAAGTCTTCTCATTTTTTTTTTTTTATTAATTATTTCTTTGTTTAACATGTTTAAGTGTTTCCCTTCAAGTCATATGTTTAAATTTTTATTTTAGATTTATTGTAGAATGTTTTAATATGATCAACTTTTCAAAACTAGCAAGCAAGGATAATCTAAGTGAACCAATGAAAAGGATCTAAAATTTTGATTATATTCCATATATGATCCAGATGGATGTTGGTGGCCTCCCACCTACTCCAACTAGCTCATTTTGGCAGTTTTCCACTTCGACAATTTTTTCCTACTTTTCATGTTCGTGACTTCTGGGGCCATTTTGAGGCCTTGAAAAACAATTTTAGGGCTCACCACAGTCAGACTATAGATGAAGTCAAATTATGATGGAAACATGTGTACTCATTGGATAAACCTTTCCAACGGGATATGGTGCGCCTAAAATGGAGATCGTATGGAAAATTTACAACCACGTGAAGTTGGTGTACTAACTTACCCAAACACATCCCACATGACTTTTGGCACTTCATCTCCTAGGGTTAGGTTTTTGGATGTCTAGGGTGTTTTACATTCCTATTTATTGTAAAAATTCCTTGAGAACCTCATTGTAATCATCTTCTTGCGAATGAATTCAACCGTGACATCTCTTCTCAAAGATAAACTGCCACCATTCTAAGCTTGTTTTTCGCTGCATTTTACAGTTTAAGCTTATTTTCTTATTGAATAGAAACTAGTTTTACTGTATATATGTTATTATATCTTATGAATCTTTTGATAATAATATGTATTCATTTCATTTTTCTCATAAAATACATATCAGTGGTATACGAGCAGTCTACTTCTTGTCATTCTTGATGCATGTGCCCAACGAGGTCAGGGTACAAAGAATTGGGTCTTGAGCTTGCTTCTCTTGAGGAAAAAATCTATCGCACACCCAAATGGCCTCTCATCGTGGGAGAAAACAAATACGAAGGGATAGGAGATCCCTTCAAAATGTTTCTCAAGGAATCCCTCATGCAACAGAGGAATGAGATGGTGGATAGTTTTGCATATTCGACGGCTACCAACAAGTGATGAATTTTCCTCAAACGGAGGCTCCTCCCCCATCAAGGTAGAAATAAACTTCAATATTCCTATATTTGAAGGTCATATAGACACAGATGTTGTAGACAAATAGTTGAATCTCCTAGAAGGGTATTTCTTTGTACATAACTTCTTGAATAGATAAAAGATTACTTTTTTGCTCCTCAACATCAATCCCCATGTCAAAGATTGGTGGGAAACTTTTTGTGAGAAGAAGGAAGTAGAGGAAATCCCATTATTTACAGTCGCAGTCACCTGAGAATCCTTTAGGGATGATATTACTGAACCATACTACCCTGTTGGAATTTATGACGACCTGTATACAAAATGGACCACACCGCAGCAGGAAAGAGACCAAGCTACCTGAGTTCACCAATATCTTCCGTACCTTTACCAATCTAGATATCAAATATTCTGAGAGACATATGGTTCTCAAGTATCATGGCGGTGTGCATAGATACATATAGGATAGAATATAGTTTCTATACATCTCATCCTTGGGCATGGCCTACCGATATGCCTTCAAAATCGAGCAGAATCTCAAACAAAAGAAGCGATAATTTGGGCCTGGGAACCCCCGCACAGCAAAATCCAAGAAAGGGAAACCCCAACCCCTAGAAGAAAGGATAGAAAAAAGACAAACCACCTTGGGACAACCATTCCAGTCTGTAAGCAAAGAAGGACACCAGAAAGACAAAGAAAGTTACTGAGAAGTGGTGCGACTTCCATTAGAGCCCTTGGCATAACACTGTTAATTGTCGCTCAAAGAAGTCACTGTTGGCTAAGGTCAAAGCTTCTGAATCAAATGCAGGTTTTGACTCCAAGTTAGAACCAGAAAGGGGTAGAAATAGCATTGATGCAAAATCCAGTGCTACCATTCCTACCACCAAGCTCCATCCCAGGGAACTAGACGAGCTAGAGGAAGTCAAGCGCATTTTTCATTCACACATGTGGGTGAAAAATACCCCATTGCACTTCATCATTGATAGAGGTAGCCACTTTCATGAGGATGATGGACCTTCACCAATACTTTTGTAGTGGTGTATCTCGATGGAATTCTCATTTACAACAAAACTTGGGAAGAACACTTGCAGCATATTCAACAAGTTCTGCACACCCTCCGGTAGAACAAGCTATACGTCAACTTGGAAAAATGCTACTTTGGAATGGACAAGGTCCATTAACTGGGCTACATCGTTTATTATCATGGTGTACATGTGGATCTATCCAATATCCAAGTCATTCATCATAGGCCAGCCCCAACAACACTCACTAAGCTTCAGAGCTTCTCAGGCCATGCCAATTTCTGTTGTAGGTTCATGTTGGGATTCTCCCATATTGCATGGTTCCTTAGCTAATTAACCAAGGGTGGTATTAAGGAGAAATTTGTGTGGGGCCGGTCCAAGAAAAAGAGTTTGATGATTTGAAGAAACACATGTGCTCAACCCTAGTACTTTCAGTACCAGACTTGCAACAACTCTTTGAGATCAAGACAGATGCTTTAGACTATATTGTGGGCACCGTTTTCACTCAGCACGACCACCTTGTGGCCTATCATAGTGAGAAACTATCATATGTTGTATGTAAGTACCATACTTATGACAAATAAATGTACTCCATTGTGCAAGCCTGCCACCAATGGAGACATTACATTGTTGGGAAGGAGACAATGATCCACACTAATCATAAGCCACTGTAGTTCATGTAGACACAAGGAAAATTTCAGAATGACTGCCATCAGAAGTGCTCCACATACTTGCAACAATTCCACTTCAAAATCAAGTATAAAAAAGGAAGCACCAACTACCTTGTTGATTGGCTCAGCAGAACGCCAGTCACGGTACTCACCACGATGCTAAAATATTGCGGCCATGAGACCTATGGATGGCCCCAAATCTATGAGATGGACCCAGACTTCACCACCACCTACCAAATGTTGGGCGCAAATGCAGTTGTCACTAATTTCCATCTTCATGATGGGTTATTGTGTTGTCTAGGCCATATCTTCATTCCATCAAGCGAGTGAGCGAAGATGATTTGGGAAGCCCAGTACAGTTGGGTGGAAGGAAAATTCAGAATCAAAAAGAGAGTGGCAATGTTGTAGAAACATTTATACTAGTTGAAACTTCAACAGGAGGTCAACAAGTATATCAGTTCCTGCATTGCCTAGATTATTTCCAAACCTACCACTAAGAAATAGGGCCTGTACACCCCACTACCTACTTCTGACAGGTCATGGGAATCCATATCCATGGACTACAGGTCGGGCTTCCCATCCACCAAGAGGGGAAATGACTATGTTTTTGTGATTGTTGATCATTTTTCTAAGATGGTGATTATGGCCACCTGCAAGAAGAACATCACAGTAGAGGACACTGCCAAGCTCTTCGTTGAATGAGTCTAGGTACATTTTGGAATCCCAAAAACCATTGTCTCAGATCGATATAGTCGATTTCTCGACACATTTTGTTTGAGCCTCTGGTCACTACAGGACACCAAGCTCAACAAATTCACGACCTTCCATCCCCAAACAGATGGCCAAACTGAGGTAGTAAATCGAATGATCATGCATATCCTATGCATGTGTAATTCCAAGCACATTCGCACATGGGATGAGATTATTCCCTGTGTCCATCATAGCTACAACTCAGACCTGCATAACACAATTGGCCACAACCCCTTTCAAGTGGGGATGGGATTCCAACCATTGGGTCCCATAGATGTTGTACTACCCCTTGTGGTCACCTCGACTGACTCATCTCATGCTCCAACTGGAGCTGACAAATCCACCCAGTTCATTGAGAGGATCCAACACATCCTCCAACAGGTTCAAGATATCCTATAGAAGTCCAATGATAAGTACAAGAAGCACCATGATCAACACCGGGTGCCACATAAGTTTTAGGTGGGCAACAAAGTTTGGTTACATTTGGAGAAAGAATGCCTTACCAGACCCCATCATAATATTCTCCCACTCTGTAATGGGTTGTACACCATTACCAAGGTTCTGGGTGATAATTCTTTTGAGCTCAACATTCCTCCTTTACTTGGTCTGCACCCAGTGTTCAACGTGGATCCCCTTCGACCTTATTTCCCACCATCATTGGACATCTTAGACGTAGCAGAATAGCTAACACCAACATATCTCAATCCAAACTTCATAAAACAAACATACAACAATCATATCATGGACAAACAGGTGAAGGGAACTCACCAATAAAAGATCCAACTTCATCGAGTTGTCAAAGAAGGGCAACTCCTGCACCAAGGAAAGTGGCTCACCCAGGGCCAAATTTAGTAAACATTTCCTCATTTAATGGGGGCACTCAAACCAATGGAGACCATTTCTTCTCAATGGGGTAGGATTAATCCATATGGATGTCAGTGGCCTCCCACCTATTCCAACTTGCTCATTTTGGCAGTTTGCTAGTTCCGCAGTTTTTTCGTAGTTTTCGTATCTTTAATCTTTGGAGGCCGTTTTGAGGCCCTAAACAACAATTTTAGGCCTTGCAAAAATCAAACTGTATAAAAAATTTGAGTCTGGAAGAAACATGTGTAGTCCTTAGATAGACCTTTCCAACGGCTTATCATGTCCCTAAAACGAAGATCGTATGCAAACTTTATAACCCCAGGAAGTTGATGTACTAACTCACCCAAATGGGGCCCACATGAATTTTCGTGCTTCATCTCCTTCCCTCCTTGTGAAATTCACAACTTTACAAATTCCTGATTTTTAGGGGCTGCTAGTGGTCAAATCCCACATTTTCCACTTGTAAAAATCATCCTTGAGCTAACTCAAATCTATTCCCCACTCATGGAGTCATGGTCAACTATTTGTAACCTGGTTGTTCCATTTTTCTTCCAACATTTAATTTATTAAAAGTTTCTCTTTCACATGTGTCACAATAAAAGAAGTTAGTTGGGAAAGTGAAATATTTTCCCAACAGTCATAAATAATTAATTACAATAATATAATCCCAAATTTGGATTTTCCATAAATGGAAAATAATTTCCAAATCTGAATTTTCTAAAAATGGAAATTTATTCCTGAGTACACTTAGAATTTAATATTATAATATTTTTTCGTATATTACAAGTACTATTGAATAGTCTCAAACATGTCTTCCGGGTAAAACAATGATACATTCTTCAGTGAGTATCCAAATTAAGTGCGGCCAATTGCATTGGACAATTGACAATCTGTAGTATTTATGGTACAATTTTTAGAATGAAATATCAGATATTGTGATCTTGGCACGATTTACAAGTACGATCGCCTAGAAGGGAAAAAGATCAGCAAGGTGTGGGGAATTTACCATAACTTCCACTTGGAACATCTGATTTTGATCAGACTTCTGTCATTGCAAAGATTACGCATTGGATAACTACAAAAATAAATTTTCAGACCCAAAAGGGCTGAAATTTTTGAGATACAGCATAAGAAATATCGTCTATCAGAACCACATCAAAATCAAGAATTAAAAGTGATACTTGGCCAACATGCCACTAAAAAGGGGAACTTCTACACCAATTAACCCTCCAGACAATCCTACTTGGACTCTTGATGAAGGTGAAGAAATGTGTAGAGACATAAATGATTTACAAAAGAAGACAGTAACAAAAGATGAATATAAGGGATTATGGATTCAATTGAAGGTAATTTGGAGGCAATAATGGATACTAATATGGAGGGTTTAAAAAGGGAGATCATGGAAGGAGTGAAAAAATTTCTAATAGAGAGGACACCTTAAAGTGAAAATGTATCCCATGAAATTCATGATGGGGACACAAGGAAAGTTTCCTAATATCAATATGAGAACGTTTGATGGAAAGGATCCAATCACATGGATACTTTATATGGAGAAATTATTTTATCTACATGATATGCCATACACACAAAAGGTACGAATTGCTTCTTTACATTTAGAACCCAATAAGTTTGTGTGGTATCGATGGATTTTTTCTCACAAATCACTCGCCACTTGGACAATGTTTAGGGAAGAAATGATAGCACTCTATGAGGATACAAGTAGAAATACCTTCTTTATCCAACTGATAAATCTCAAGCAAAAGGATTATGCTTTAATTATGACAACAAGTATAGTAAGGGACATAAGTGTGGTGAGAAGAAATTATTTTACATAGATTGTGAAGAGGAAGAAGAACAAGAACAAGAACCATCTCAAGATGAAAATGTAAAAGCGATTTATTTTGAAGAGTTTACTCCCACGATATCATGTAATGCATTGGATGGAATTAGAACTCCTCAAACCCTCAAGATCGAAGGATATATCAAAAAGAAAAAGGTAATAGTACTAGTTGATTATGGTAGTACTCATAATTTCATTCACTATAAATTAGCCAATGCTCTCAATTGCTTTGTATATCCAACGCCAATGTTTCAAGTAACGATTACAGATGGAGGAACTATCAATTGCTAAGGTAAATGAAATAATATCAATCTTACTATGGGGAAATATGTAATGAATAGTCCAATTATTTCTATACCCATGGGTGGTGTTGATGGAATACTAGGAATCCAATGGTTACAATCATTAGGAATAGTGGCTTTTAATTTTTGAGAAATTTTCATGAAGTTTTCATTGGAAGGAAAATAAATTGAGTTAAGAGGTATCACAGGAAAACCCAGTAAGGTGACAAGCTCTAATGGCATGAACAAATTATTGAAAAATGGGCCCTATATCTCCAAGGGATCATTGATAAGCATTCCAAAGTATTTGAAGATATTCCCAAAGGTCTTCCACCCACTTTAAATGATGATCATTCTATTCACCTAATTCCTAGGAGTGTGCCTCCTAACATCAGGCCTTACAGATACCCTTATTCCCAGAAGAGTGAAATTGAGCATATGGTTGAATAAATGTTAGAGGATGACATTATTAGACCTAGCCAAAGTTCTTACTCTGCATTGATGGTAATGGTACTTAAGAAAGATGGCTCATGGTGTATGTGTCCACATTATAGAGAGCTCAACAAGATCACTATTAAAGATAAGTTTTCCATTCCCGTCATTGATGAATTGCTAGATGAACTACATGGAGAAATATATTTCACAAAGTTGGATCTTCGTTCATGGTATCATCATATTAGAATGAAGGAAACATATATCCCAGAAACAACATTCTGAACTCATGAAGGCCATTATGAATTTTTGGTCATGCCTTTTGGCCTTACAAATGCACCTTCCAGATTGCAACGGTTGATGAATTCCATTTTTAAGCCCTTTGCTCGAAATGTTGTATTAGTATTTTTTGATGATATATTAATATATAGCAAGTCTTGGGAGGATCATGTGTGACATGTTGACAAGGCGCTACAACTACTAAAGGAGAAACAACTATATTCCAAACCATCCAAATGTTTCTTTGGGGTGAGGGAGGTAGAGTATTTGGGTCATATTGTATCTCATGAAGGTGTCAAGGTAGACCCTAACAATATTAAGGCCATGATGGGCTGGCTAATTCCCAAAACATTGAATAATCTTAAAGGATTTTTGGGTTTGACATATTACTACCGCAAGTTTGTTCATAAATATCAAAGAATAAGAGAACCTTTAACGACATTAACTAAGGCGGATGCAATTTCATGGAATCCATAGGAAACTCAAGCTTTTGAATAGCTTAAAGAGGCCATTTGCAAAGATCCTATCTTGACCACACCACACTTCACAAAAACCTTTATTGTGGAATGTGATGCCTCGGGAAATGGAATTGGTGTTTTTCTAATGCAAGAAGGAAGGCACCTTACTTTTGAAAGCTAGCCACTCAAGGGAAAGGAATTACACAAACGCATTTATGAGAAGGAAATGATGGAAACACAACATGAATTGAATAAATGGAACCCTTACCTAATAGGTAGGCACTTCAAGGTCAAAATAGATCATGATAGTCTTAAATACTTCTTGGAACAAAGACTATCTTTAGAAGAACAACAAAAATGGGTGACCAATATATTGGGTTATAATTTCGAAATAATCTATAAAAAAGGGAAGAAAAATTGTATGGCAGATGCACTCTCAAGAAAGGATGAATAAGTTGAGGCCTTTCTTTGTGCTATCTCGATCATCCAACTCGATTTCATAATAGAAGCAAGGGATGAAGGGAAGAATGGAGAAAATGTGTGGAACCCATTCAAAGGTTGCAACAGTATTCCATTGCATCAGATACATTTGCATGGAAAAATGATTCACTATGGTACAAATATCACTTATATTTATGTAAGAACTCCCAAATCAAAAAAATGAACTATTGGAATTGCACACATATCCAGTTGGAGGGAACTTGGTATTTTTGAAAACCTACCATAGGGTCAAGAAGGATTTTTTTTGGGATTGTTGGATTACTGAGAGGGGGGGTGAATCAGTAATAGAGAAATTTAATCTTTTTTCACCATAAAATGCAAGTGTTATATAAATATAGTATTACCATCCAATAGTTGCAAAGTAAATCAACAATGAACAAATGAGAAATCACACACATACATAGTACACCGGTGTTTTATATGGAAACCCAAAGCATGAGAAAACCACATAATTATTTTTCTTATATGTATTTAAAATTACATTCATTGGAAGCACCAACTTCCTTTGTTTTCCACCTTCAACTGGAAGGAGGCTCCAACCCCCTAGTTTCTCAGGATACAATGTGAGTGAAGCTCCAACTCCCCTATTCTCTGGCTACAACGAGAAGGAGGATACAACCCCCTATGTTCTCCGGATAAAATCGGAAGGTGGCTACAACCACCAGTCCTTGCCCCGTCCAACCACCCTAACGCATAAGTAGAATGATGGAACCACTATCACACTATCATTGTGATATATGCTGCTATAAATCTGTACCAATTGTTACACATTATTTTGGTCACTCTGGTGATGTCTCTACAGTTATGTGTTCAGGCACTGATAACGATCTTTTGCCTGAGAAAAGTGACTATTGTCTTCTTCTACAAAACATATTTTTAAGATGAGTTCGAAGGCTACATGTATTGTAGGGTGCAATAAACCATGATTCTCTCAGTCTACTCTATACTTGGATTGCGAGATGTTCGCAGTTTTTTCTATAGTTAGGGTGTGAACCTGCTTCAAGGATTAAAAGGGAGAAGAGGTTAAGAAGGTTCTAGAAGAGGATCTTCTAGAAAATGAGTTGGCATTCGCATCATTGGCATCCTACTGACTTCTCATATTTAGTAGGACCATCCTCATCCCTTTAACCATCTCTCCTTCTCCTATATAATGAAAGGTTTCTTAAGGAAAAGGTTAAGCAAGATTGAATAGAGAATTGATGAAATAATAGGTTCACAATTGTGTGAGGAATCCTATTTGAATTGATGCTTGAGGCCTCCATTTGTCCATCAAGCCATAGTGGATCTTCTTCATGCAAGCGTGGAGCAAGTGTGTGTGTTAGAACGGAGGACCATCGAAAGGAAGGTTGCGACATCAAGGCAATCTGGTTGTATCTTCTAATTTCATTTAATATAATACAATGGCATGTCCCTTTCCCATAAAATCACTCTTATTTTATTACATGACTCCTTGATCACATGTTTAGGTCTTCATTGAATGTATTATTGTTGCTTTCACCTTGGTCAATTTGTGTCATTGTAGATATGATATCAAAAGGATAACAAAGTGAAGCAGGGACAACAAAGACATAAGGAAGCGATATCTAAAGGTATGTCACTTATTCGTTCTTCAATGACAAATTTAATTATTGTAACTTAGGGAAAGTGTCATGTCCTATCCTGTTTTGTTCTAGATCTAGGTGGATCTAGGGATATCTGTTAATGTTCACATATACCGATTTATCCTATAACAAAATTGGTGACTCCATTGGGGATACGACTCATTTTGTGTTTTTTTGTTGGCCATTTTCTCTTAGCCTACTTTTTTCATTGACAACTAGTCTCTGAGCCTGTAGGAGACCCATATAGACTCTCTAGACCTAGAAGTTCCCTCAATTTTTTTGCCCCTTTTCAAAATTTTCCTTGATTACAAACCTTCTCGCACTATACCTCTTTATAGCCTGCGAGAACCATTGATTTTTGCACCCGACTGTTCAGTCCAGTGTGACCTTCTTGCACCCTTCCAGTGTCTAGACTGGGAGAATGCCTAATTTTCGCACTGTACCTCACTACTAGGCTGTGAACTCATTTGTAGAAGTTTTGGATTAGGTCTTCTAGTCTTTTTGATGCCTAGATTTGTTTGTTTACCTAGGAAGAACTTATTTTGCCAGTGTTTGACTGTTTCTTGACTTCAAATCTTGCGGTTGATCGGTTTTCGGAGATCGAAAACTCTTGTTTATAATTTTTCCTAGTTTTTGCTTCTTGACCTTTTATTAACAAGGGTATAATCTTTGATTCTGAGATCTGAGTGCTTGTTTGTTCAAAAAATGTTTGATTGGATTAAAAGTTGGTATTAATTGTTCTTTTAGATTGCTTGTTGCTTGGAAAATTCTTTGTCCATGTGCATTTGAAGAGACTTTTCCTTGTCAATTTTTTATTTTTATCTCCATTGAAAGATCAATTTGGGTGTTTGTTGAGTATTTTATTATCATTGGTTGCTCACTTTTTCTTAGTTCCTTCCCTATTTTTGGTTTCTAAAAAAAATAAAATTTAAAGTCTTTTCTTTTAAGCAATCATTTATTCAGAAAATATTGGCGTTAAAAATATTGAAAGAGAACGAATACTGAATTTACATTGTCAAGGATTGTATGGTACTACATTTAAAAAGAGAATTCTATATCATAGTTTGCATTGTTCCAGAAAACGCCTTTTTCCCTGTTGTAGATAGAATTCATCGAACAAAAGTTTGTATCATTCATTTCTATTCACACATTGTTGGGTCAAAGTATTACACAACATCATTTTCATTTCCATCTCCCTCTTCAGTAACAACAACCTTTAATGATATTGTGCAACTTTAAAATTCAACTAGTAACATTTTCTAGGGCTCTTTTGCACCAACATTAGCTAGGCCAGAGCTTTGGAATAGACAGTGAGACACACTCTCCAAAGCGCAAAACACACAATAGTATCTTGTGATAGGGAGTGTAAAATTCCATTTGCAACATTTTTTCTTGGCAATCCCTTCTTACACAAGGGTCAAACCTGAGGTCGCATTGAGATTGACAGAGTTACTCACCCTGCTTTTTTGATCTCGATGTAGAGATTGCACATATTATGGGGGTCGCTTGAAGGTATATCCACAATGATGAGTGGAAGCCTCTCAAGTTGATTTTGGGCTAGATACCCTGCCCTTGCGTGTGGATTGGACTGTCGATTGTTCCCCAAGGCATCATTGTTGTATGTGGTAACTTTAGTAGCCTATCTTCTTATCATCTTACACAAGGTGACTGTGGAGGGGTAAGTCCTCACAGTACCTGGAATTGACGTTGGCCAGACTCACTCGAGCTCCTTGGAGGGTATACCCACCATTATGTGTGGGAGCTTGCACCAGGGTGTAAGTTCGTTAAGCAGGTCGTCAACGAAACTTTTCCACCCTAGCCCAGCCCCTTCTTGTCTCGATGTTGGATTTCATCACCAACTAGTGACTTCGGAATAGGAAGGTCTTGTTTGCTTGGTTTTGATTCCTAGATTTTACTAGCGGATGGTGTTTGTTTCCATATGTTGGCCATAGAATTTATTTTGTGAGATTTTAGCTTGATCACCATTGACCCTGCACACCACTCATGTAGAATGCAAGGACTACACCCAGAAGATCTAGAAGGTTCTCAACCCTTGCCTACCAACCCACCGAAGGGATCTCCTCAATAGAGTTAAGTCCAAGACATTGCCACTCCATGAGTGGAAAGAACTGACTCTTTAGAACAATTCTAAATTACATATTATCGAGAGGGCTTGCGACTTCCTCTCAACCTTGTGAGACGTATTGTTTGAGTGAATTCATTAGGAGAAATTGTTGTTGAGTCTTCTGGATTACCAACCAGACCTTTTATTGGTCCTGAAGGTCAGGATCCTTTTTGGACTACTGGCATTTTTAGATAGGATCTCTTTGGCTCAGGAGCAGGCGTTGATATCACTGTCACACCTAAGCCACCTGAAACATTCGATCTAGATGCGATACCTTTTACTACCACCTATTATTTCCCTAGTTCGGACGCTCAGCCAACCGACCATATCTTGACTATCCCCTTTCAAATGAACCATTATACAATGGTCTCAGATACTACAAATCTTCACACTAGGAATAAGGTGGCTAGCCAAGCCCCCATTGGCATGCTGCTATCACCCAGACTCACCTCGACGCTTCCCCCCAGATATCATGTATTGAATGCTTCTATTCCCATTCCTACACAAATCCTATCTGGGACTCCTGGCATTTCCACTCCTTCTAGGCACCATCTTGTTCTTGGTTTTATTTCGACACTTCCTTGACCCCCTTCCAGAGGGTCTCTTCCATACCCTATCATAGGAACCAACCCTACTGGCACCACCTAGTCTTTCACACCTAATTAACAGATTTCTGTTGGCAGACAATTCCACCCTAGAGGCCAAACACAATCCCCTTTTGGAGGTAAAATCCAAATTGGGACGCAAGCTCCAATTGGAGAGCAACCCCCACCTACCCCACCCTCTGGATAGAATGTACCTACAGCCTTGGCCCAGTATTGGAACTATCTTATCCAAAATAATCCTCAATCGACTGAGGGGAAACAACCTCAAGCTAGCTCTTTCATACCCCCTAGTATGGGCCAGCCATATCCAAGTCCATCCAATTCCATTTGGGGCTTGAACACTAGACCCAACGTCCATGTTCAAGGGAACCACCCTAACCAATACAACCCTATAAATTATATGCCTCCACACCAACAACCGAATCTACCCAGATCTTTGCATTATATGCAAACTACTTACGGTCCTACTGGTATACCTACAAGACTTCCTCCCCAAAGTCACCAGTACCCCCACGTGAATAGACAGTTACAATTCCTAGCCACCATGGACCTCCCTAATCTGTCTAGAATTTTAAATGATCCTATCCATCACTCTCCTCAATGGCTTTTCATACTGTCCAAAATGCCATCCGACATTCCTATGTTCGATGGTAAACCGGGAGAGGACCCGAACAATCATGTAATGAATTTCCACCTTTGGTGTTCATCCAACTCTTTGATGGACGACTCTATTCGATTACATATTTTTCAGTGAAGTCTCACGGGTTCTACCGCGAAGTGGTATATAGAATTACCACAAGGCTTCTTCACTGACTTTAGCACCCTTGCCATGGCTTTCCTCACCCACAACCAGTTACTGATCCGTTATGAAATGGGAATCGAAATTTTGAGTTCTTTCAAACAAACCAAAGCTAGTCATATCTATGATCACATTCATGAGTGGCGATAGAGACGACGTCTCATCAAACTTGAGCTTCCCAATCAGTTACTAGCAGAGTGTTTCACGAAATCATTCGTTAATGACATCGCTCATGACATCGCCATGGCTGGAGTTGTCACAGAAGAATAGGTGATCAGTTGTGCTCAATACCTTGACCTTGTTTACTCACAAATGGGTACCCTTTATGATTTACTCCCTGATGCACCTCGTACTTCTACTACTTCTACTTCAACTACTACTACTACTTCTAATGAGGCTGACAGTGTGATTGGCACTTTCCATGCCAAACCCCACTCCGCACAAGCCTCTACCACCAACCCCAATTCCATTGCTTCTAATGTTCAACATGCTTTGTCTCCTAATCCTTTTGCTGGTAAGACATCTAAGGTGAACTCTGTTCAATCTACCCCTGTCGGAAAGAATAAATCCAAAAAAGGGAAGGATAAGAATAAGGAGGATAAAAGTAATCCACAATATGAGAAGACCAAAACACAACCTGTTGACGATAAGGATAAGTGCAAACCCTGATACCCTTGTCTTATTAGTGGTGATGATCACTGCACTAAGGATTGTCCAAGACACGTTGAGGTCACTAAGTTCCTTCAAGGGACCCTGAAATTGCCAACATCGATCGTGTTGTCACAACCCTTCCCTTATCAATAATAGGCCCAATTGGTCATTCACAACCAACCCTCCCCCTCCACTACATCCTATGTCTTAATGTGTAAAGGTGATTCAAAGAAGAATGACATCACACTCACCACTCAAGCCAAAGATTATTCTTCCTCCAAAGAGAAGGTTGATGAAATACCTCCTTCCTTAGTCCAACCATCTCCATCGGCTCCACCTACCAACGATCCTCTTCACCTTGAACGACCGAGCCTAGACACAGTTCTTCTCCCTCCCCCGAAGGGTGTTGTTCGAAAGTCTACTTTCAATACTCATGCACATGCTGCCCAAAAATATAGTATTGTAGAATATCTGTCCCAAGCACCATCCATGATGTCATCCCTCGAAGTCCTTCATATTTGTCCCACACAACGAAATGCACTGTTGAAATCTATTGGTGGAATCAACCCTATGGATACAAATTTAATAATTTTTGACTTGGAAGATCACATTATAAGGTTACCCCCTCAACTCGCATTTCAAATAAAAGTTATTGTCTCTGACAAGAACATTTGTAGAATAGTTATTGATGAGGGTGCCTTGATGTGTGTCATGTCTATTGCCTGCTAGAAAGCCATCGACTATATTCCCTTAACCAAGTCACACAACACACTCAAAGCCTTCAATGACTCTGGGTTTAATCCTTACGGTGTCCTCCCTTTGTTGCCTATTACGTTAGAAGGAAAAATGGTCAACGTTGAAGTTAAGGTCTTTGACACTCTTCTCGATTAAAGCCTTCTAGTTGGCTGTAGCTGGATCGATTCCATGAGTGTAGTTGTGTCCACTCTTTTCCATGTCATACGTTTCCCACATCAAGGAAAAGTAATTATGGTGGACCAATTGGCCTTCTTTAACTCTGATACACATACCAGCAACGAACCTTTCATTGCAACCCCCCCCCCCTGGATATGACAATGTCAGTGTGGGTCTTCTTAAAGATTCCTCTTTGATGGGTACTTTCCCCATTCCACCACCCGATATTCCCCATCCGTCTATCACCTAGATGAACATGATTTCAACCTCTATTCGAGAAACCCTTATGTCTTCTGACCCTTGGATAGTACCCAACCCCAGTGATAATCTTCACTGCAATGACCAAATGCCTCTGAATCCGATCGAATCCTCTTATCAAGCCATTCAATCGACAACCCCCTCTACCCCCTCTCTTGGTGATCTATCTCCAAATCCATTCCGTGACATTTTTCCTACAGACGAGATGATTATGTTTGTTATGTCCATGGAAGATACCCCTTAGGATGATGGACATTATTGTTCCATTCTCTTCCTAGAACAACACACCATTAAGAGTTACCAATGGATCTAGACTCTGTCGACCATTGTCTTCATTTCTATCATTCTCGAGTCTATAGACGATATGTTCTACAAAGGGAACTTAAGTAATATCTCACCCACCATCCCCCTTGACATATCCATTAAACCTAGAGTTGTCGAAAATGTGCATATCAGAGCTTCATGTTCCAATGACGAAGTTGTCACCTACAAGTCTCTTTTTCAATAATTTTGTGATGTCTTCACATGGAGCTATGAATAAATGTCGGGTATTGACCCCGACATTGTTGTGCATGAGATTAAGACATACCCGGGTGCTAAAACCGTCTGTCAATGACTTCGTCCATTCCACCCACATAAAGTAGCTGCTATCAAGCTTGAAGTCGAGAAACTTCTTAAAGATGGCTTTATTTACCCTATGGCTCTAACTGAATGTGTTTCCAATCTTGTTCCGGTTAACAAGAAACATGGTATGATTAGCGTGTGCGTTGATTATAGGAATATTAACAAAGCTTGTCCTAAAGACAACTTTCCCACCCCCTTCGTTGACCATATCATCGACGATTGTGCCGGGAGTAAAATCTTCTTTTTGATGGATAGTTTCTCTGGATATAGTCAAATCAATATTGTACCCAACAACCAACACAAGACCGCTTTTATTTGTCCTTAGGGCACTTTTGCCTACCGAAAACTACCCTTTGGTTTAAAGAATGTCGGCACAACTTTTCAACGTGATATGTCTTATGCCTTTCATGATATAAAGAGATGAGTGTTGGAGAAAGGAGCCTACAAGTTAGTGGACTACAATGGTATACCTTTGAGTGAACCTATAAATGGGATTTACTTAAAGACGTACTATGCTTAGGCCATCTATGCATGAGTGCTTGTATTTTATTGTATCATACTTTTGTGTGTTACTTTAGTGTGCTTTTTCGTTATCTGGTTTCTACCCTCAACCGCTTACCCTGCATTGTGCTTGACTTTTATATGTCAGAGTCTTTAATACCCCACATTGGCTTCGCCAATGGCGCTAGTTGTAGTACTCAGAACCTTGCTTCTGTTGCATGGGCAATTTATGCACCTACAAACAAACTTATCAATCTACGAGGTGTTTGCCTCGGTTGGGCAACCAATAATATCACATAATATAGCGTCATCATCGAATTGTTGACTGATGCTATTTCGCTTAGTATCTGCCACCTGGTTATACAACTTGATTCGCAGCTAGTAGTGCTACATTTAAGTAATGTCCATGCTATCTGAAGTCCTACTTTATTGTGGGTATATCTATGAATTCACCTCTTGGAACGTTATTTTGATTATATCGAATATCAACACATTCCTAGATGTTTAAATACATTGATTGATGCTTTAGATAATTATGTGTTAGACATACATCTGAGACATTTATAAAACCAATCACGCATCACATGTATCATACAAAATGAAATAAGACAGTAGAATCCGCATATATATATATATATATATATATATATATATATATATAACGATCAAAAGTTTTACAAAAGTTTTTGTCCAACGACCAAAATATCAAAATACGAAGCCCATGGCTTATACAATTTAGCATCACGGATGATGCTCAAAGTAACATACAACTACTCAGGCTACCCTACGGAGCAGTAAACTAAGAGACTTAGACATGCCCAAAGTATGGCGCTGATAGTGCCTTGGGATCTCCCCAATAGCGATGTCCAGGACATCTGCAGTCAGTCCCTCTAAGTTCTGTTCAATTACCTCGTAGTCCAGAGCATCCCATCTTGCCACTAGAGCCACTTCTCCTTGTCTCTGAATGGGATATGTTCCTGGAGGTTGATACGGCCCCAGATCTGTGTCATAAAAAAATATTTTTGATTAGTCCTTGGATCGAAAAAATAAAAACATTTTATATAATAAAATTTACAAAAACATTACAAAAGAACAAAATGTGTACTTCTTACCTAAGTCACCCCACTAAGCATCCTCAGGGAGAACCAAATACGAATCTCCTCGGAAATCCAAGCCGACATATGCATATTCATCGATCATCATCATCTGGAGCCTCAACCAGTCAAAAAATGAATCGTTATATTTGATTATAGGCCCTTCTACATGCTGAGCCATGAGGTTACACCACCTCATCATCCTCGAATCTTGTGGGGTTAGTAAATCCCAATCTACCTATAGAAACAATAGTGGGACTCTCTCAAGGAAAAATGACACCAAAATTCACCCATACCCGAACTGTTTCAGGTTACCCCTTCTGCACTTTGTCAGTTTCCTCTTCATACTGCGAAGAACCGCGTTCGACTAGTTGAAAACCCGAGGCTCTGGGCACTCTATTTCATATTGGAAATAGATCTGGAGAGCCATGTGCAGATCTGCACTCCCGACCATGCATGAAATGGTAAACAAGATAGTCTGTAAGGTCAGATCTTGGAAACCCCAGATGGCAACTTTACCCTTTCTTCTCTCCACCTCAGGAACACAATATTGGCGAACATACTCGCTCATAAGAAGTCCACCGCCTCTACCTCCGATCAGAATCACATGGTATCCACGTCATGACAAGCCCGTCAGAAAATAGATACCCTCAATATCTAGTGTGAGCATGTGGACCCATACATGAAATACCTTTTGATCCACATCCCAATGTGGACCAGGTACTCTAACAACCTAAGTTGGGCTCTCATGCCTAGGATCCTGAAAATTTTTAAGATCTCACATTCCCAGAGGGAAACAACTGTACCCAGATCATTTTCGGCAATGACATCATCCTCCTTGTGTTCTCTTTCCCTCCATTCCAACAACGTGATGATCAATACCTACAATGGAGCCATGAGAAGGAAGATAACAACTCATTTTAACCTCTTCAATAAATTTTTATTGAGCAAAAATACGCATGAAAATCCAATTTTCGGCCCTCATAGGTGAAGCTTTCACACAATGCGATATTCTTGCAGGTGCATTGAAGCCCACCTGCAAGAATATTAGGTTCTCGCAGGTCCCGAATAGCTCACCTGCGAGAATTCTTGAATACACTTACCGGCCCCAAAATGGACTCAAACACTAAAATTTGACATTAAAAATCAATTTTAATCCATGAAAAAGTTGAAGAATCAAGAGATTACCTTGTTGGCCGAAACCATTTGCTGAATGACCACTTGTACCTCCCGCAATTGAGTGACGAATTTTGGAAAAAAGAGGTGTGTTGGACAAGTTTTTGACAAAGTAACAATGGAATGGTAAAAAGGGCTTTTCACCCATATTTATTCACTTTTTACTATTTCTCATTAATGTTTTATATTATTTTTAATATTTTATTTAAAAATCTAATGCCCTAATGGCCTTGTGAGCATGGTTTTTCGCAGATAGATGACCTAGAATCCCGAACGATGGTGTACGAGTATTTTGTCCCTTTTTCTATTACATGTACGAATATCTTTTTAGTGTTTTGTAGGAAAAACCTCGAGCTCAGTCTTTTTTCATTTCGCAATCGAAAGTACATGAGAATGAAACCGAGTATACATTTGTCATCTTTTCGTACTCCTCATGGTAACACAAAAACAACGAAAATAAGGGAGTATGCTTTCAGCTCTTTTAACGCTCCTTAAAAATGAAAATATTGTCGAGCGATCTTGTTCTTTTCACGCTCGTAAAAGTATTTGAAGAAAATGTTCGACGAGCGATAGTTTATCACTTTTTCTTTCTCGTCGAACTAATTTACGAAAAAGGAACTAGGAGATTTCTCTTTAAGTGTTTTTCAGACTCTCAAAACATGAAAAAACCCTGAGTTTTCTATCTTTGGACTCGTTAAACAAACATTGAAAGGTTGTTATGGGACCGAACCACTCCTTCCTAGGGTTCATTAAACATACTCCGAGGGACTCATCCGAAGGATGAGCTTACATCAACAAGCATATGTTATCCTCCTCAATCTTGTGTAAAAATAAAGAGGTACTGACTAGAAATGGTGGGGGAAATTTTGGAAAAGGGATATGCCTTCACATTTGTATTAGTGGCAGTAAACATCGCTCTTGAACATGACACCCCCTGTTTATCATTTGAATCCAGGTTGGGAAATCCATTTGTCTCTCGTTTGACTTGTGACAAGGTCACATCTTGGGTCGTCTTTGAGTCAATGCTACCAAGACCATTTTCATGTCGTTCATATGTTCAAGAGAAGTCCAAACAAGCCCTCCATTGAGTCAGTCATCTGCAGTTGTCAATTATTACCATGTTGGCCTTCTCTGTGTCCATTTCAAATCATATTCACACTTTGAATTACCCTAAAAATCTGTTACTTATTTCATGTCATTGATGGGGGATACATAAAGGCCCTCCTGTGATGAGTCTTTTTCCGTCGAATCCAACTCATTATCTAGAAATAAGACTTAGAAATCATTTAGTACCTTATAACCTGCATGCCTTAATGGCATGTCTCTTCTCTTTTGACATTGGATTCACATCATCGGTCCTTGATCGAGATATTTCACCGAGTGTTTGACTTCGACTCATTTATTCATAGTCATTCAGATTATACTTAGGTACCTTAGGAGTCATTGAAATCAATGGTGATTTCCCTCACACTTGTTAACATTTTTCATCAATGACTGGTAATAAAGTGGTTTCTACCATGTTCGACTTCGACACATGTAATCGCATGGCTAGATTCATACTTTCAGGCTACAGGATTGAAGACCCTAGGTCTCATCTTTTTGGTCCAGGTTTCGATGGAGTATTTATGATTTGTGTCGACACATAGATCCACTTTGTATGTCACGTGGCTATGTCCTAATATGAGTCTTCTAACATAGATCCACAGTGTATTCCTGGTGGCTATGTAGCATTTTGGTGACATGGATCCATAGTGTATGATTGGTGGCCATGGCTTACGTTTGTGATTTCATTCATTTTTTGTCTGAGCATGGGAATGCCTACCTCAGAGATGGTATTATATTCTGTAGATGCTTGATTGTTTGTAGGTTTCATATTAGGCATGATCCTTGTTTCTGACACACACACGCATTTTACAAAGTATTTCAGCTATCATGAGTTCCAGCCTTATACTTTGGGGGGAATCATGTTACAAATTATTTCGGTCACTCTGGTGATGTCTCTACAACTATGTGTTCACGCTATCATAAGGATATTTTATCTAAGAAAAGTGACTATTGTATTCTTCTACAAAACATATTTTTAAGATGAGTTCGCAGGCTACATGTATTGTAGGGTGAGACAAACCCTGATTCTCACAGGCTACTCTATACTTGGATTGCGAGATGTTCGTAGTTTGCTCTATAGGTAGTGTGCGAACCTGCTTGAAGGCTTAAAATGGAGAAGAGGTTACAAAGGTTCTAGAAGAGGATCTTCTAGAAAATGAGTTGGCATTCACATGGTTGGAATCCTACTGACTTCTCAAATTTAGTGGGATCATCCTCATCCCGTTAACCATCTCTCCTTCTCCTATATAATGAAAGGTTTCTCAGGGAAGAGGTTAAGCAAGATTGAATAGAGAATTGATGAAATAATAGGTTTAGAATTGTGTGAGGAATCCTATTTGAATTGATGCTTGAGGCCTCCATTTCTCCATCAAGCCATAGTGGATCTTCTTCATGCAAGCATGGAGCAAGTGTGTGTGTTGGAATGAAGGACCACCGAAAGGAAGCTTGTGACATCAAGGTAGTCTGGTTGTATCTTCTAATTTCATTTAATATAATACAGTGGCATGTCCATTTCCCATAAAATCACTCTTATTTTATTACATGACTCCTTGATCATAGGTTTAGGTCTTCATTGAATGCATTATTGTTTCTTTCACCTTGGTCGATTTGTGTCATTGTAGATCTAATATCACAAGGCTACCAAAGCGAAGCAAGGACAACAAAGACATAAGGAAGTGATATCTAAAGGTACGTCACTTACTCCTTATTCAATGACAAATTCAATGATTGTAACTTAGGGAAAGTGTCATGTCCTGTACTATTTTGTTCTAGATCCAGGTGGATCTAGGGAGATCTGTTAATGTCCGCATATACCGATTTATCCTATAACACAATCAACCTGCACCAAACAACCTGTACCAATAACTTGAATGATGCATAAGCCATGCATCAAGCTGTACCTCAACCTGTAATCATCATGTACCATAAACATGTGCATCAATCATGCACCAACCTGTACCAAACAATTTGTAATCAACACGTACCATAAACACATGCATCAACCATGCACCAACCTGTGTGAATAACCTTTCACAGCAACGTATCCAAACAACCTATCAAAACAACCTATCTCATAAATATTATCAAAGAAATCAGATCTACTCACCAAGATCAATCACCAGTACAACTCTCAAAGATGTGCATCAACCAAGAATAACAAAATAACAAAATAACTCACAATCATCACCAATATCAATATGTGCTTCTAATAATATACCAATACAAGTATGCTACATCATCCATAAACCATATGTCAACAATACTACTGAAACGTTCCTCCAACCATGTACCAAGTATGTACCAATCATGTATCAACTACTCATCAACTATGACTCACCAAGATGTACCAATATCATTAACTATACACCCCATGTATGTGCCAACTCATCGACTACTTGTCTCAACCATGTACCCAACATGTACCTCAACCAAAAGACCTCATCAATTTCATCATCCAAATCTGATTTGTAACTCTATAATAGACCTATTGTATATGATCACACACATGCAAGCCTTCCTTAACTTTAACAACAAGAGACTAGCATTTTCATCAAAGTTTGTTTTAGTCTCACATGACTAGTTTTTGATTAGTCAACAACCCTAACTTGAAATAATCATAACTATGTACCTGCAATAAATAAAGATACGAAAATAACACACAATGTTCTTCCATGTGTTTTATTCAATTCCTCCAGGTTTCACTACTTGGAAACTTTCATAAAAGGAGTTATAAAAAAATGGCATACCTTGTTGAATTCTGGGTTATTCTAGAGAGAGAAATTGTAGATTTTTCCCCACACAGAATATTTTTTGTATGGATATGAAAATTGTACACAGAATAATATAGACTATACTCTAACCAATACATTTGTTGTTACTGAATTTTGATATGTTATGAATAATTTATAATGTTTTTACCTGAAATGCCTCTTTTAGACTAGTTTCAGGACTAGCCACAAAGCCTATTTTCCATGTAGTGTAACTCCAAAGATACAGCGACCCACAAGATGAAATTTGTACCAAATATACTTGGATATATTTCCTCAATGACCTCCCATTTTCATGGTCTGAATCATTCTAGAAAAAACGTTATTGCCAAAATGGTGAGATGACCTGTAAATAACATACCTTAGAAAGCATCATCAAAAGAATTTATCCTCTCTTGAATTTTGGCCTTCTTTACTTCATCTTCCCTTTGAAATTCGGCTTTTATATCCTTTGATTACCACAGTCACCTGTAGATATTCAATATGCTCAAGTGTGATTAAAATGAGAGAGCATTTCATGTTATTTATACTTTCATGTAGCTTCCTCAAGGGGTTTCCTTTTAACCATCCTAACCCACTTTCCTTATTTTAGGGTTAACCCACTTCTAACAACTTGTCCACTTTGTAATTTATCCCTTAAATTTATTATTTAAATAATTTCTTTTGTATACACCTTGATTTATAGTACACTCATCACTTCACTTTATTATTTAAATAATTTCTTCTTTGCAAACACTTTTACTACTTTGACTTTTTGGGGCTTCTAGATTACTCATGAGGGTTTTCCAAGTTCACATGGCCATAACTCTCTAACCGTGAGGAGTTATGTCACATTCCACATACCAATGGAAAAGGAATGCCATTTACTATCCATATAGAATATTCTTTCCTGAAAATATATAAAAAATCATACCATTATCCATCAAACAAACTTGGGTCCATTACCCAAACCCGAGTTCTCCAACTTTGCATGGTCATAACTCTCTAACCATGAGGATTTATGTGACGTTACACATACCATTGGAAATGAAATGGCATGTACTATACATATAGAAAAGTCTTACCTTCAAATATATTAAAAATCATACTATTATACATCAAACAAAATTGGTTCCATTACCGAAACCTTTGTGCTACTGGAATTCATGACCAAACTTTCTCCAAGGTTTGACATCAATCACTAAGGGTTGAAATCAATCTAAAATATTACTCTCCAATGTTTGAAATCAATGAGAACCAACATTCCATACCAATTGTACAACAACCTAAGCCAATTGTCTGACAGGGATGACCTTAAAATTGATGTTCAAAGGTTTATGGAAGAATGTTGGGTTTCCCAACAAAATAAGGTGGAAACAATTAAGACACTGGGTCTTTTAAAACCATTATCCATCCCAAGTCAGCGTTGAGAGGAGGTTTCCATGGATGTCATCACAGGGTTACATAAGTTTGAAGGAAAGAGTGTCATCATGGTGATTGTTGATAGACTGACCAAGTACACACACTTTTGTGCACTCTCTCATCCCTTCAAAGCTAGTATAGTTGCCACTACATTCATGGAGACAATTCAAAAGATACATGGAAGCCAAAAGATTATTGTAAGTGACATAGATCCCATATTCACTGGACATTTTTGGACTGAATTATTTTCTTGTTTGGGTACTGAATTGGCTCATAACTCATCCTATAATCCTCAATCTGATGGACAAACCAAGATAGTGGAAAAATGTATCAAAGGATTCCTTCATTTCTTTGTCTCTGATAAACAAACCAAATGGCTCAAATGGTTACCCTTGGCAGAATGGTGGTAGAACACTTCATTTCATACTGCAACAAAAATTACACCATTTGTGGCAATCTATGAATACTACCCTCCTTCCATCATTTCTTCTCTAGAAGAAAAATATAAGGTTCAAGAAGTGGAAGATCACATCAAGCATTGAAAACAAGTTCTCCAAATATTAAAGGACAACCTGACAATGGCACAAAATCGTATGAAACAAAAATCAGATCAACATCGTAGTGAAATAAGTTTTGAAGTAGGGGATTGGATTTTTTTAATACTACAACCATACAAACATATCCCCCTCAAGCAAGCCAATAAGGATAATAAATTATCACCAAAGTAATATGGCCCTCATAAGTTGTTTCAAAATATTGTCACTATGACATACAAATTGGAGTTGCTTGTATCTTCACGAGTACTCCCCATTTTCCATGTTTCATGCTTAAAGAAGCTTATGGGTGACAAGATCCCAGTTCAAACTATATTTCGATAACTTTAAGAGGAAGGAAAAATCATATTGGAGCCTAAAGCTATCATTGAAAAAAGAATTCACCAGCTGAGGAATAGATCCATTTTAGAGTATCTCATTAACTGGAGGAAACTACCTGTTGAATATTCCACTTGTTAAGATGAGTCTTTATATAGAAACATCCAAAATTATTCAAGCGTTGTGGACAACACTTGTCTGAAGGGGAGGGGCATGTTAAGCCCTAAATAGTGTCACATTACCCCTTAATTATGGCATATTAAATTTGTAATGTTATTTTATTTATGTCGGTTTGGGTCCATTAGTTGTAATTGTACCTCCTAGTCTCCTATATATACCAAGGAGACCTTTTCATTTGGAATCATCTTGTATTTGGAGATTTATGTGGTCTATAGGGCATTTCTGCCTCGAAGAGGCTTATTATCTAAAATTCTCTCTTTTTCAAGGCGTTGAGTACTTATTATTAGGTTTTTCTATGCTATATTGGTATTTGGTTCCTAACAAAATCGAAGAAGTCAAAGATCGAAGCCGAAGTTGAAGTCAAAACTAAAACATGTCAAGATGACGAAATTCAAATTACACAAGTCAGTTTTCTTCTAAGTCGAGTCGGTCTGAGTACAATTGAACTAAATTACCTTGAAGGTTGAAGTCAAAAGAAAATTTAGTCGAGAATTTCAAATCGGCAAAAGAAATTTAGGACAACCAAATTCAAATCGCTCAAGTCGGTTTTCTTCTTAGTCGAATCTTTAGTGACTAGCAGCTGAGAGGGCGTTTATTTTAATATCAACCATCAAGTAAAATGTTTACAAGTTGATTTTAAATAGTCACCAAAAAAGGAGATATCTAGAGGTCTATTTATACATTCAGAAAAAGGTAAAATGTACTAAATTCGATCTGGCACCCAACAATGAAAGGAAAATCTTGACAAGTTAATTTCAAAGAACCACCTCTATCGGCCACCTCACACATGTTTTGGGGAAATTTGTCATGATTCAGTTAATTGGGCCTGTTTTGCACAAAACCTATGTCGTAGAATTGTCAAATTCATTTTCAACACTCCAGAATGTTTATCCCTAGACAAAGCCCCATGATATGTATAAAACCCCTTATTATGACCTAGATATTGAATTACTACATTTCTAGTAGGTCAGCTAGAACCCTTCTTTGCACCATTTCATTATGTTTGCAACCCTCTGTATCCTATATATACATATATATCAAGGAGATATATTATTAGGATCATCTTATCTAATCCCATATTATGCTCTAAAGTTTATATATTTTAAAGGAAGTTTCACACTTGAAGTGGACTAAATTTTGTTGATTTCTTATCATTTTAAGGTGTTCAGTCATAACATTTGGTATCATAGCTCAAGGTCTTAGGGTTTCACTTCTACAAATGATAATTTTGGAATTTTTGTTATAACTGTTTTTCTACGATATTTCATAAGGAACCTCCTGGAGGATATTTATTAGATGGATCAAGGTACTCAGGGTTCAAATTTCTTCTCCTGAGGCCTTATACTTTCAGATATATAGCCTATGTATGATAGGGTTCTAGAATCATCCTAAATTTAGTCATCGTGAGATTTTCACTATAATTTTTTTTTTGTGACATTTCCTACCCTGAAACCTGGAGAATACTCATATAAATTATCAAGGTAGCTATGATAAAATGTTCAGCTTCTTGGTCATCCCATGATCCAAATTTTGTAGATACA
>ML809871.1:109816-121355 GCA_009831015.1 Picea engelmannii
TATGTTCTAGATTTGGGTCTTGTGATGGTTCCAATTCTTGATATTCTTCCTCTTCACAGTCTATGTAGAATAATTTATTTTCACTGCATTTATGCACCTTACTGTACTTTCTGTCAAAATTGAATCATAGTCCTATTAATCTTCTTTCATCCATTTTTTGAGGTGTCAACCTTGTTGGTTTAGGTAAACTATCTTCTTCCTCTTCACAGTCTATGTAGAATAATTTCATCTCATTGGATTTATGCCCTTTACCGTAATTGTTGTCACAACTAAAACATGTTCCTTTTTATCTTCTTTCATCCATTTTATGAGGTGTCAACCTTTTTGGTTGGGATATGGTTGTCTTATGACCCCCAACACGATCTTTGCCTCCAATGCTATACTTGTGTGTAGTCTTATTTTTGGCATGAATATGAGGAGTGTTTTGAATAGCTTCCATAATATTTGTAGGTTGTCTTAAGAAAAGTTCATGTTTAATGTCTTGTTTTAATCCACCCATGTAAGATTCCATCAAGTGTTCATCACTTAGGTTATCCACCCTCATGGCAAGTACCAGGAATTCTGAATTATATTCTTCAATATCACCTAAATGCTTGATTCTTGTAAATTGACTAAAGTAGTCTTGTTCCCAAAATTTCTCATATTTTGTTTCTAAGTCTCTTGTAAATAAACACCAAGTGTAGTGATATAAAGGGGGATGCCTTTTCACTATCTATTGATACCATTGATATGATTTTATCTCAAAGTTCAATGTTTCTATTTGAATACTTCTCTTATCATCCATAATATTATGTAGTTCAAAATATTTCTCTATTTGGTTCACCCAAGTAAATACCTATGTACCATCAAACTTCTTTAATTCAGTTTTGGGAAAGTTGAATTTAGGACCCCCACTAGAATTAACTCCACAATTAGATTTAGATTCACTAAATGGATTATTATTAGAAGCTTGTTCAACATGAATATTAACTTTTATTTCATGATTCCATTCCATTTTGATGTCTCCTTTAAGGAATCTCCCATATATAGCTTGAGATATCAGGGAAGACATATTTTTCATTTCCTTCGTGGAATTTTGTATTTCTCTTTTTATGTCATTCTTATTTTCTTCCATATTATTATCCATATCATCCATATTGTTTTTTTTTACCCTCCATATTGTTTTCCATGCCAACCATATTCCTTTCCATTACTTGAATTTGTCTTTGTAAGTTTACCCAATTATTAGACTTTTCACTCACATTCTTAATTTGTTCCTCCAATTTGGACAACATGTTCTGTATGTCCTCATTTTCTTCTTGAGTCATAGATGAGACTTATGGAGGTTTAATAGGTGTTGTAACCTTTTTGGGACCCATATGGAATACTAATAGTAATACTCCTCTATTCTATATATATATATATAAAATTTCAAATCACCTGAAACAAATATTCCAAAAATAATTATCTCAATTGTAAGATACGGACCTTTAAAAACATTAATTTGGAGTTTATCCTCTTGGTTGACCTTTCTTCTGGTGTATATCTAAAATTTTTCCCCCAATGGGTCTGAACTTTTATTCTATAGTTCTATGATATTTCTTCTCTGCAATTCCATAGGTATGATCAAAATTGGATGTGCCCAGTGGAAGTTATGAAAACTTCCCCACACCTTGTTGATTTTTGTCCCTTCCAGGAGAGCGTACTTGTAAAGTATGCCAAAAGCACAATATATGATATTTTATTATTAAACTTGCACCAAAAATACTACAGATTGTCGACTGTCCAATGCAATCGGTCTCACTTAATTTGGATACTCATTGAAGAAGATGTCATTGTTTTACCTGGAACAACTGTTTGAGACTAGTTAATATAACTAGTCATATACCCTATCTTACACATGGTGTATCTACAAAATTTGGATCATGGGATGACCAAGAAGCTGAACATTTTATCATAGCTACCTTGATAATTTATATGAGTATTCTCCAGGTTTCAGGGTAGGAAATGTCACAAAAAAAAAATTATAGTGAAAATCTCACGATGACTAAATTTAGGATGATTCTAGAACCCTATCATACATAGGCTATATATCTGAAAGTATAAGGCCTCAGGAGAAGAAATTTGAACCCTGAGTACCTTGATCCATCTAATAAATATCCTCCAGGAGGTTCCTTATGAAATATCGTAGAAAAACAGTTATAACAAAAATTCCAAAATTATCATTTGTAGAAGTGAAACCCTAAGACCTTGAGCTATGATACCAAATGTTATGACTGAACACCTTAAAATGATAAGAAATCAACAAAATTTAGTCCACTTCAAGTGTGAAACTTCCTTTAAAATATATAAACTTTAGAGCATAATATGGGATTAGATAAGATGATCCTAATAATATATCTCCTTGATATATATGTATATATAGGATACAGAGGGTTGCAAACATAATGAAATGGTGCAAAGAAGGGTTCTAGCTGACCTACTAGAAATGTAGTAATTCAATATCTAGGTCATAATAAGGGGTTTTATACATATCATGGGGCTTTGTCTAGGGATAAACATTCTGGAGTGTTGAAAATGAATTTGACAATTCTACGACATAGGTTTTGTGCAAAACAGGCCCAATTAACTGAATCATGACAAATTTCCCCAAAACATGTGTGAGGTGGCCGATAGAGGTGGTTCTTTGAAATTAACTTGTCAAGATTTTCCTTTCATTGTTGGGTGCCAGATCGAATTTAGTACATTTTACCTTTTTCTGAATGTATAAATAGACCTCTAGATATCTCCTTTTTTGGTGACTATTTAAAATCAACTTGTAAACATTTTACTTGATGGTTGATATTAAAATAAACGCCCTCTCAGCTGCTAGTCACTAAAGATTCGACTAAGAAGAAAACCGACTTGAGCGATTTGAATTTGGTTGTCCTAAATTTCTTTTGCCGATTTGAAATTCTCGACTAAATTTTCTTTTGACTTCAACCTTCAAGGTAATTTAGTTCAATTGTACTCAGACCGACTCGACTTAGAAGAAAACTGACTTGTGTAATTTGAATTTCGTCATCTTGACATGTTTTAGTTTTGACTTCAACTTCGGCTTCGATCTTTGACTTCTTCGATTTTGTTAGGAACCAAATACCAATATAGCATAGAAAAACCTAATAATAAGTACTCAACGCCTTGAAAAAGAGAGAATTTTAGATAATAAGCCTCTTCGAGGCAGAAATGCCCTATAGACCACATAAATCTCCAAATACAAGATGATTCCAAATGAAAAGGTCTCCTTGGTATATATAGGAGACTAGGAGGTACAATTACAACTAATGGACCCAAACCGACATAAATAAAATAACATTACAAATTTAATATGCCATAATTAAGGGGTAATGTGACACTATTTAGGGCTTAACATGCCCCTCCCCTTCAGACAAGTGTTGTCCACAACGCTTGAATAATTTTGGATGTTTCTATATAAAGACTCATCTTAACAAGTGGAATATTCAACAGGTAGTTTCCTCCAGTTAATGAGATACTCTAAAATGGATCTATTCCTCAGCTGGTGAATTCTTTTTTCAATGATAGCTTTAGGCTCCAATATGATTTTTCCTTCCTCTTAAAGTTATCGAAATATAGTTTGAACTGGGATCTTGTCACCCATAAGCTTCTTTAAGCATGAAACATGGAAAATGGGGAGTACTCGTGAAGATACAAGCAACTCCAATTTGTATGTCATAGTGACAATATTTTGAAACAACTTATGAGGGCCATATTACTTTGGTGATAATTTATTATCCTTATTGGCTTGCTTGAGGGGGATATGTTTGTATGGTTGTAGTATTAAAAAAATCCAATCCCCTACTTCAAAACTTATTTCACTACGATGTTGATCTGATTTTTGTTTCATACGATTTTGTGCCATTGTCAGGTTGTCCTTTAATATTTGGAGAACTTGTTTTCAATGCTTGATGTGATCTTCCACTTCTTGAACCTTATATTTTTCTTCTAGAGAAGAAATGATGGAAGGAGGGTAGTATTCATAGATTGCCACAAATGGTGTAATTTTTGTTGCAGTATGAAATGAAGTGTTCTACCACCATTCTGCCAAGGGTAACCATTTGAGCCATTTGGTTTGTTTATCAGAGACAAAGAAATGAAGGAATCCTTTGATACATTTTTCCACTATCTTGGTTTGTCCATCAGATTGAGGATTATAGGATGAGTTATGAGCCAATTCAGTACCCAAACAAGAAAATAATTCAGTCCAAAAATGTCCAGTGAATATGGGATCTATGTCACTTACAATAATCTTTTGGCTTCCATGTATCTTTTGAATTGTCTCCATGAATGTAGTGGCAACTATACTAGCTTTGAAGGGATGAGAGAGTGCACAAAAGTGTGTGTACTTGGTCAGTCTATCAACAATCACCATGATGACACTCTTTCCTTCAAACTTATGTAACCCTGTGATGACATCCATGGAAACCTCCTCTCAACGCTGACTTGGGATGGATAATGGTTTTAAAAGACCCAGTGTCTTAATTGTTTCCACCTTATTTTGTTGGGAAACCCAACATTCTTCCATAAACCTTTGAACATCAATTTTAAGGTCATCCCTGTCAGACAATTGGCTTAGGTTGTTGTACAATTGGTATGGAATGTTGGTTCTCATTGATTTCAAACATTGGAGAGTAATATTTTAGATTGATTTCAACCCTTAGTGATTGATGTCAAACCTTGGAGAAAGTTTGGTCATGAATTCCAGTAGCACAAAGGTTTCGGTAATGGAACCAATTTTGTTTGATGTATAATAGTATGATTTTTAATATATTTGAAGGTAAGACTTTTCTATATGTATAGTACATGCCATTTCATTTCCAATGGTATGTGTAACGTCACATAAATCCTCATGGTTAGAGAGTTATGACCATGCAAAGTTGGAGAACTCGGGTTTGGGTAATGGACCCAAGTTTGTTTGATGGATAATGGTATGATTTTTTATATATTTTCAGGAAAGAATATTCTATATGGATAGTAAATGGCATTCCTTTTCCATTGGTATGTGGAATGTGACATAACTCCTCACGGTTAGAGAGTTATGGCCATGTGAACTTGGAAAACCCTCATGAGTAATCTAGAAGCCCCAAAAAGTCAAAGTAGTAAAAGTGTTTGCAAAGAAGAAATTATTTAAATAATAAAGTGAAGTGATGAGTGTACTATAAATCAAGGTGTATACAAAAGAAATTATTTAAATAATAAATTTAAGGGATAAATTACAAAGTGGACAAGTTGTTAGAAGTGGGTTAACCCTAAAATAAGGAAAGTGGGTTAGGATGGTTAAAAGGAAACCCCTTGAGGAAGCTACATGAAAGTATAAATAACATGAAATGCTCTCTCATTTTAATCACACTTGAGCATATTGAATATCTACAGGTGACTGTGGTAATCAAAGGATATAAAAGCCGAATTTCAAAGGGAAGATGAAGTAAAGAAGGCCAAAATTCAAGAGAGGATAAATTCTTTTGATGATGCTTTCTAAGGTATGTTATTTACAGGTCATCTCACCATTTTGGCAATAACGTTTTTTCTAGAATGATTCAGACCATGAAAATGGGAGGTCATTGAGGAAATATATCCAAGTATATTTGGTACAAATTTCATCTTGTGGGTCGCTGTATCTTTGGAGTTACACTACATGGAAAATAGGCTTTGTGGCTAGTCCTGAAACTAGTCTAAAAGAGGCATTTCAGGTAAAAACATTATAAATTATTCATAACATATCAAAATTCAGTAACAACAAATGTATTGGTTAGAGTATAGTCTATATTATTCTGTGTACAATTTTCATATCCATACAAAAAATATTCTGTGTGGGGAAAAATCTACAATTTCTCTCTCTAGAATAACCCAGAATTCAACAAGGTATGCCATTTTTTTATAACTCCTTTTATGAAAGTTTCCAAGTAGTGAAACCTGGAGGAATTGAATAAAACACATGGAAGAACATTGTGTGTTATTTTCGTATCTTTATTTATTGCAGGTACATAGTTATGATTATTTCAAGTTAGGGTTGTTGACTAATCAAAAACTAGTCATGTGAGACTAAAACAAACTTTGATGAAAATGCTAGTCTCTTGTTGTTAAAGTTAAGGAAGGCTTGCATGTGTGTGATCATATACAATAGGTCTATTATAGAGTTACAAATCAGATTTGGATGATGAAATTGATGAGGTCTTTTGGTTGAGGTACATGTTGGGTACATGGTTGAGACAAGTAGTCGATGAGTTGGCACATACATGGGGTGTATAGTTAATGATATTGGTACATCTTGGTGAGTCATAGTTGATGAGTAGTTGATACATGATTGGTACATACTTGGTACATGGTTGGAGGAACGTTTCAGTAGTATTGTTGACATATGGTTTATGGATGATGTAGCATACTTGTATTGGTATATTATTAGAAGCACATATTGATATTGGTGATGATTGTGAGTTATTTTGTTATTTTGTTATTCTTGGTTGATGCACATCTTTGAGAGTTGTACTGGTGATTGATCTTGGTGAGTAGATCTGATTTCTTTGATAATATTTATGAGATAGGTTGTTTTGATAGGTTGTTTGGATACGTTGCTGTGAAAGGTTATTCACACAGGTTGGTGCATGGTTGATGCATGTGTTTATGGTACGTGTTGATTACAAATTGTTTGGTACAGGTTGGTGCATGATTGATGCACATGTTTATGGTACATGATGATTACAGGTTGAGGTACAGCTTGATGCATGGCTTATGCATCATTCAAGTTATTGGTACAGGTTGTTTGGTGCAGGTTGATTGTGTTATAGGATAAATCGGTATATGCGGACATTAACAGATCTCCCTAGATCCACCTGGATCTAGAACAAAATAGTACAGGACATGACACTTTCCCTAAGTTACAATCATTGAATTTGTCATTGAATAAGGAGTAAGTGACGTACCTTTAGATATCACTTCCTTATGTCTTTGTTGTCCTTGCTTCGCTTTGGTAGCCTTGTGATATTAGATCTACAATGACACAAATCGACCAAGGTGAAAGAAACAATAATGCATTCAATGAAGACCTAAACCTATGATCAAGGAGTCATGTAATAAAATAAGAGTGATTTTATGGGAAATGGACATGCCACTGTATTATATTAAATGAAATTAGAAGATACAACCAGACTACCTTGATGTCACAAGCTTCCTTTCGGTGGTCCTTCATTCCAACACACACACTTGCTCCATGCTTGCATGAAGAAGATCCACTATGGCTTGATGGAGAAATGGAGGCCTCAAGCATCAATTCAAATAGGATTCCTCACACAATTCTAAACCTATTATTTCATCAATTCTCTATTCAATCTTGCTTAACCTCTTCCCTGAGAAACCTTTCATTATATAGGAGAAGGAGAGATGGTTAACGGGATGAGGATGATCCCACTAAATTTGAGAAGTCAGTAGGATTCCAACCATGTGAATGCCAACTCATTTTCTAGAAGATCCTCTTCTAGAACCTTTGTAACCTCTTCTCCATTTTAAGCCTTCAAGCAGGTTCGCACACTACCTATAGAGCAAACTACGAACATCTCGCAATCCAAGTATAGAGTAGCCTGTGAGAATCAGGGTTTGTCTCACCCTACAATACATGTAGCCTGCGAACTCATCTTAAAAATATGTTTTGTAGAAGAATACAATAGTCACTTTTCTTAGATAAAATATCCTTATGATAGCGTGAACACATAGTTGTAGAGACATCACCAGAGTGACCGAAATAATTTGTAACATGATTCCCCCCAAAGTATAAGGCTGGAACTCATGATAGCTGAAATACTTTGTAAAATGCGTGTGTGTGTCAGAAACAAGGATCATGCCTAATATGAAACCTACAAACAATCAAGCATCTACAGAATATAATACCATCTCTGAGGTAGGCATTCCCATGCTCAGACAAAAAATGAATGAAATCACAAACGTAAGCCATGGCCACCAATCATACACTATGGATCCATGTCACCAAAATGCTACATAGCCACCAGGAATACACTGTGGATCTATGTTAGAAGACTCATATTAGGACATAGCCACGTGACATACAAAGTGGATCTATGTGTCGACACAAATCATAAATACTCCATCGAAACCTGGACCAAAAAGATGAGACCTAGGGTCTTCAATCCTGTAGCCTGAAAGTATGAATCTAGCCATGCGATTACATGTGTCGAAGTCGAACATGGTAGAAACCACTTTATTACCAGTCATTGATGAAAAATGTTAACAAGTGTGAGGGAAATCACCATTGATTTCAATGACTCCTAAGGTACCTAAGTATAATCTGAATGACTATGAATAAATGAGTCGAAGTCAAACACTCGGTGAAATATCTCGATCAAGGACCGATGATGTGAATCCAATGTCAAAAGAGAAGAGACATGCCATTAAGGCATGCAGGTTATAAGGTACTAAATGATTTCTAAGTCTTATTTCTAGATAATGAGTTGGATTCGACGGAAAAAGACTCATCACAGGAGGGCCTTTATGTATCCCCCATCAATGACATGAAATAAGTAACAGATTTTTAGGGTAATTCAAAGTGTGAATATGATTTGAAATGGACACAGAGAAGGCCAACATGGTAATAATTGACAACTGCAGATGACTGACTCAATGGAGGGCTTGTTTGGACTTCTCTTGAACATATGAACGACATGAAAATGGTCTTGGTAGCATTGACTCAAAGACGACCCAAGATGTGACCTTGTCACAAGTCAAACGAGAGACAAATGGATTTCCCAACCTGGATTCAAATGATAAACAGGGGGTGTCATGTTCAAGAGCGATGTTTACTGCCACTAATACAAATGTGAAGGCATATCCCTTTTCCAAAATTTCCCCCACCATTTCTAGTCAGTACCTCTTTATTTTTACACAAGATTGAGGAGGATAACATATGCTTGTTGATGTAAGCTCATCCTTCGGATGAGTCCCTCGGAGTATGTTTAATGAACCCTAGGAAGGAGTGGTTCGGTCCCATAACAACCTTTCAATGTTTGTTTAACGAGTCCAAAGATAGAAAACTCAGGGTTTTTTCATGTTTTGAGAGTCTGAAAAACACTTAAAGAGAAATCTCCTAGTTCCTTTTTCGTAAATTAGTTCGACGAGAAAGAAAAAGTGATAAACTATCGCTCGTCGAACATTTTCTTCAAATACTTTTACGAGCGTGAAAAGAACAAGATCGCTCGACAATATTTTCATTTTTAAGGAGCGTTAAAAGAGCTGAAAGCATACTCCCTTATTTTCGTTGTTTTTGTGTTACCATGAGGAGTACGAAAAGATGACAAATGTATACTCGGTTTCATTCTCATGTACTTTCGATTGCGAAATGAAAAAAGACTGAGCTCGAGGTTTTTCCTACAAAACACTAAAAAGATATTCGTACATGTAATAGAAAAAGGGACAAAATACTCGTACACCATCGTTCGGGATTCTAGGTCATCTATCTGCGAAAAACCATGCTCACAAGGCCATTAGGGCATTAGATTTTTAAATAAAATATTAAAAATAATATAAAACATTAATGAGAAATAGTAAAAAGTGAATAAATATGGGTGAAAAGCCCTTTTTACCATTCCATTGTTACTTTGTCAAAAACTTGTCCAACACACCTCTTTTTTCCAAAATTCGTCACTCAATTGCGGGAGGTACAAGTGGTCATTCAGCAAATGGTTTCGGCCAACAAGGTAATCTCTTGATTCTTCAACTTTTTCATGGATTAAAATTGATTTTTAATGTCAAATTTTAGTGTTTGAGTCCATTTTGGGGCCGGTAAGTGTATTCAAGAATTCTCGCAGGTGAGCTATTCGGGACCTGCGAGAACCTAATATTCTTGCAGGTGGGCTTCAATGCACCTGCAAGAATATCGCATTGTGTGAAAGCTTCACCTATGAGGGCCGAAAATTGGATTTTCATGCGTATTTTTGCTCAATAAAAATTTATTGAAGAGGTTAAAATGAGTTGTTATCTTCCTTCTCATGGCTCCATTGTAGGTATTGATCATCACGTTGTTGGAATGGAGGGAAAGAGAACACAAGGAGGATGATGTCATTGCCGAAAATGATCTGGGTACAGTTGTTTCCCTCTGGGAATGTGAGATCTTAAAAATTTTCAGGATCCTAGGCATGAGAGCCCAACTTAGGTTGTTAGAGTACCTGGTCCACATTGGGATGTGGATCAAAAGGTATTTCATGTATGGGTCCACATGCTCACACTAGATATTGAGGGTATCTATTTTCTGACGGGCTTGTCATGACGTGGATACCATGTGATTCTGATCGGAGGTAGAGGCGGTGGACTTCTTATGAGCGAGTATGTTCGCCAATATTGTGTTCCTGAGGTGGAGAGAAGAAAGGGTAAAGTTGCCATCTGGGGTTTCCAAGATCTGACCTTACAGACTATCTTGTTTACCATTTCATGCATGGTCGGGAGTGCAGATCTGCACATGGCTCTCCAGATCTATTTCCAATATGAAATAGAGTGCCCAGAGCCTCGGGTTTTCAACTAGTCGAACGCGGTTCTTCGCAGTATGAAGAGGAAACTGACAAAGTGCAGAAGGGGTAACCTGAAACAGTTCGGGTATGGGTGAATTTTGGTGTCATTTTTCCTTGAGAGAGTCCCACTATTGTTTCTATAGGTAGATTGGGATTTACTAACCCCACAAGATTCGAGGATGATGAGGTGGTGTAACCTCATGGCTCAGCATGTAGAAGGGCCTATAATCAAATATAACGATTCATTTTTTGACTGGTTGAGGCTCCAGATGATGATGATCGATGAATATGCATATGTCGGCTTGGATTTCCGAGGAGATTCGTATTTGGTTCTCCCTGAGGATGCTTAGTGGGGTGACTTAGGTAAGAAGTACACATTTTGTTCTTTTGTAATGTTTTTGTAAATTTTATTATATAAAATGTTTTTATTTTTTCGATCCAAGGACTAATCAAAAATATTTTTTTATGACACAGATCTGGGGCCGTATCAACCTCCAGGAACATATCCCATTCAGAGACAAGGAGAAGTGGCTCTAGTGGCAAGATGGGATGCTCTGGACTACGAGGTAATTGAACAGAACTTAGAGGGACTGACTGCAGATGTCCTGGACATCGCTATTGGGGAGATCCCAAGGCACTATCAGCGCCATACTTTGGGCATGTCTAAGTCTCTTAGTTTACTGCTCCGTAGGGTAGCCTGAGTAGTTGTATGTTACTTTGAGCATCATCCGTGATGCTAAATTGTATAAGCCATGGGCTTCGTATTTTGATATTTTGGTCGTTGGACAAAAACTTTTGTAAAACTTTTGATCGTTATATATATATATATATATATATATATATATATATATATGCGGATTCTACTGTCTTATTTCATTTTGTATGATACATGTGATGCGTGATTGGTTTTATAAATGTCTCAGATGTATGTCTAACACATAATTATCTAAAGCATCAATCAATGTATTTAAACATCTAGGAATGTGTTGATATTC
>ML809872.1:0-12749 GCA_009831015.1 Picea engelmannii
AGTTCAGACAGTACTCGGTGTGTCATGACTGAAATGATAATGCTGATGATAGATGGTTAAACACAGAGTTAGAACGACTTTGTAGAATTGTTTCTTTTTACATAAATAGCAATTTGAGCCTTTGAGTACTAGACTGTTTTGCTTCTGTTTATAATTCCATAGGAAATGCTCAGTTTTGAGTTAGTCATCAGAATTCAAATTCTTAGAATAGGTGTGTGCTTTATTTTTAGGATAGCATTCGAATAAAGACTAGACGCTTGCCTGCACATACTGTGTATCAGCTCGAAGTATACCAACCCTGGTTTGACAATTTAGTGATTCAGGACACTTAAAAGCTACAATTTAGCAGCCTGACAATACTACATCTTGGGGTGCTTCTTCCACCCGAGCTGCAAATAATTGACAGCCTTCCCGGTAACATTTCTTCAGCTGCATGGCTGAGATTTCCCTCACAGCCATGGCTCTGGGAATTCCTTGGACTGTTACCTGATTTCCCTCTTTGTTCAGGCATGGAAACCTCTTGTTATGGCAATCCAGAAGGGCATGGTGCTGGTCCAACCAGTCCATCCCAATTAAACAGTCATACGAGCCTAAAGGAAAAATGTTCAATTCAGCCTTAGTGCTCATTCCTTTCATGTCCACTGTACAGGACTTAACCAATTCAGTGACCTTCCTCTTGGTCCTTGTGGCTAACTGCACTAACGAAGACTTCTCATGTTTTCTGTTCGTTAGATGCAAACTTTCCACCACTCTAGGATCTACATAACTATGGCTAGACCCTGAATCAATTAAAATAACAAGTGGTCGGTTGTTGATCATACCTTCCACTTCAATCATGTGCAATTGAAATTCCGCTTGCTTGTTGTCCAGGGATGCATAGATTCTCGACATTCTGCTGCCCAAATCCTCCACTGTTTCAGCTTGCTGAACAGTATGTACAGTTCTTGCCTTACCATTTTTATGGGGACAATATCTGTACTTGTGGTTTTCTTGACAGCCCCAACACTGAATGGGCATCAGTCTCTATCTTTGTGCACCCTCTTCGGTCCTTCTCGGCTCTCTAAACGATGGCTGTCCCTGATGACTGTTTCGGAAAAAGGAAGGCTTTTCTCTTTGCTGTTCGTATAATCATTTCACCCTTCTTATTGTTTCTTCCATAGTCTTAGGATCATCATATTGAATCTTGTCACCAATGGAAGGTGGCAGTCCACTCAGATACCTCTGAATTTTAACAGCTTCGTCCTTGATGAATAAAACATACTTCAGTAGTTCCAGAAAATTTCGTTCATACTCATCAATGGTCGTACTTCCCAACTTGAGTTCGAAGAAATCCTTCATCTTTCTGTCATAGTATCTTTTAGTCAGGTATTTCTTCTCGAAATACCTCTTAAATTCCTTCCAAGTGACCTCTTTCTCTCTGATGTGCTGCACCTGCACAAACTGCTCCCACCACATGGATGCTTTTCCTTTCAGTTGGTACATTGCAATTATTCCTTCTGCATGGGCAGAATAATTCTATAGTTGGAAGTATTTCTTCATGCCAAGCAACCAGGTCTCGACATCTTCCTCCTTCTTATGTTCTCCATCGAATGTTGGAGGATTAATCTTGTTCATATCTCCCTTCAATTCCTCCCTTCCAGATTTCCGATGTTTTCTGGTAGGGGATGGGCTTGAACTACTGGGTGTCTTACTGTCAGAATGTCTTTGGGAGCGACTAAGATGTCGGCTACCACTCCTCGACCTAATTCCTCTTCCATGGGTTCTGCGACTCTCCATTGTACTCGAGTCTCTTCCTTTCTCAAGTTTCTTCTCTATTCTTTCCAGACTCTTCAAAAATTTTAAGTTTAATGCACCTTGCTGGTCCCTGACTTTCATGAGATTTTGGCTATCATCTCGGCTAGCCTTGGCCTCTCTTTGCAATCCTTCAAGGATTTTCATTATGTGTTCTTCCTTATCCTTCTCCTTTCCATGCCCATTGGAGTTCGATCCTTCGACTCCCAGGTTAACATCCTTTCTTTCCTATTCATCTTCTATTTCAGGGTTAATCTGCACTCTTCCCCACTCCATACTCGGCGTTGGTTAACTGGAATCCTGACCTTCATTGAACTCTGCACACGCACTGTGCAATTCAATTCGAAGTTTGTCAGTCCATTAACCTTCACGAGCAATCCACAATATTTATAAGCCAGTTCGAACAAAATAAAAGACATTTTGTTTTAAATAAGTTTCTTGAACTGGAAGTATTATGTATCTCTTCCATTTCTTTGCATTTTGCGGCAATTTCCCAACAGTTCTGGCACTCGTCAGTATTCTGCAATATAATGCGTAGACGACTCGAATTTTGTCGAACCTTCGTTTCTTGACAATTCCTCATCTTTCGTGACAATCGAGTTTGAGAAAGTGTTTCAATTTCACGAATTTTCTGAGCTCTGTTCAACCTTGTATTTTTCGTGTGTTTGAAACTTTAGTTTTCGGTATTTCGGGACTTTCAGCCTTTGGTACCTAGGACTTCGGGTTTTCGGTACCCGGGAGTTCATTATACAGTGACTCCCCACCTCTTGTCATTTCAAATGCCGAATTCCGAAATTTCGATTTACTTTACCCTTCGGGCCCACAACACAGCTGTCGCCCTCTACCATAGTGGTACGTGGTGCTTTTTTGGAGGATCCTCATCACCTTCGGTGACATCATTAGGGTCCCACCACTCTTGCCTTGTCTTCCCACTTGATGGCACATGGTACTCTTCATGTGTCTACGTGGCACAACTCTCGATTGAAGCTTTGGGGGTGTCAGGGTTTCGTGATCCCCATCGACATGAGTTCCTTTCCTCACGAACTCCTGATCCCCGATTTGCTGATGCACCTTTTTCCTTATCCCCTCCCCCCAGCTATGCCGAGGTCCAAGTGACCGCCTCTCATAAGACCATAGTCTTTTACCCTTATCGGGGTTTTCCCTATCGCGATTTCAGCACTCGCGATGTCAGACAACTGTGCTTTACCGACTCTCGAACCCTGATATGCCGTTTCTCCGATACACTCGTGCGATTGACTATTCAACGGTCCCTCAGTCCCTCGGCGTTTCGGAGTTTGCAATATCGCGAATCCTAAATACATAAATTTTCGGGACTTCTCGCCGCGAAAACCCCAAACGGCATGCCACCTGTCTACCTCTCGGATCCTGTGGCCCCCACACGGTTCTTTTGTCCGTCGGGATATCGCGTTTCGCGATTTCACGATTCCTGTTGTAGTGATGTCGGGATTTCCAACACCCAATCTCCGATATGAAATTCCACGCGTAAATCCAATGATTAGATCTTTCTCACATCCAACGGTCTTTACAAACCCTGAGATTTCCCGAAGGAATCTCGTCCATTCATCGGGACTTAGTCACATGCTAATGTCTTGATAGTATGGTCGGGATTATCATGACAAAAGTCCGAGTTCTTGCCATCGGAACTTCCGAATCCCCGATCCTCGAAACGGGTAGTCTCACAACACGTAGCCATCTCAAATCGGACGGTCCACGACTGTTCCGGGGTTTCCATCATGGAAAGTCTCGATCCCTTGTTACCAGGACTCCCGATATCGTGATTCCCGATTTCCCCGAAATGGAAAATCTCATGACACGTGTCCTTCGTCTTTCGGACGGTCTAGATCTATTTAAGGCTTTCGCCTTTAATCACTGAGGTTCGAACCTTCAGACACCTCCTGACAGATCCAATAGCTGTCGGGTTTTTCGTTCAAAATCTGACGGTTCAGAAGGTTTCTAACTAATTCGGGATTTCGCGTATCGTGATTTCCACATTCCTGTGCTATTTCCAAAGGAATTTTAATCCTTTACGCACATTTTTCCAGATCCGACGGTCATGAGGGCTCACCTTCCCTCCCGAACATATCCTAAGGTTCTAACACCATTGGTGTAGAGGCCTGTCTCCCCGTGGCCATGGACCACACCGGCTATGGTTTCACTGCACTGCTAAACCTCCTGAGCTCATAAGCGCGGTCAAGCAACTACTTGACACTCTGGAACAAACCAAGGTCCGAAATTGGCCATTCCAGGCCCAATTTCCTTCACATTCCCGGTCCAACGACCACTCCACTGGCCCATCTAGGCTCTGCGTCGAAACCTTGGCTCTGATACCAATTTGTAGCACACCCATTTCGAAACTCTGGGCTTATTCGCGCTCTGATACCAATTTGTAGTGTACCTTTTTTGCTTACCCTGAGCTTATAACGCACTATGTAACATTCTGTACATGCACTTTTACATAATTCATACAAACATTATATAATCACATGCATTCAAGTAAAGAAATACATTTAACTCATAGTAAAACGTATAATTTACGGCTACGATTAAACAATCCATAACATTTAACAATAATTCATATACACATCAGAAATCATGATAATTTATGTAGCACAGTCATGCAAAATGTGATAAGAACATAGTTAGATACTTATCTTGTAACAGTGGTGAACTCCACCAACCAAGTGCAGGCCTTCCACAAACCTCCCAGCCTTAGACCACACTGCTCATCATCTCAATAGTGGGTCACCCTCGAGCTGGGACTGAGCTCCACCCCAAGGAAAGGAATCCTAGGCTAGGCTGAGGTTACAGGGAAAACAACACAGAAATATCTGGAAGGATTCTTCCCAAAGATGCCATCTTACGCCCACTACTACCAGACTCTCATTCCTCACATGCCTGTTCCACCCAGGGAGTATACACCTTCACATGCACAGTCCATCGGTGCTAACCTCCCTCTCTGGGTCTCGGCAACAGGCCGGATCAGGAAGTCTTAGAGCTCGTAGCTGGTGCTGGGCACTCTCTGGAAGAAGCCACTTCCCAACAAACTCTTTCACCTGGGATGAGTTGCTCATAGGCCTGACAACCTGCCTCTTCCAACCACAGTCGCCTCCCTCACCAGAAGAGAGGTCATACACAAGCTCAACATAAGGCTTACTCTGGCCAGTATGACACACGCAGTTGAGCACTGCATGGTTGCAACAACCAACTGGGAAAAACAGACACGCGCTTCCCAAACGGGTTCAACAATCACGAGATAGTCTCACGGTTTTGGTTTCGGGATTGTACGAGGGGTGCAAAGATCCCGTGTGCAAGTTCCAACTACTCAGACTGAGGATGTACCGGCTATCTCCCAAATCCACACAGGCTTTTTACCACCTTTAGGGTTATACCAGGGTATTCATGCAGAGATTGGCGGGTTCACGCTCAGACGGTCCGATAGAATGGAGATGCCCCCTCTCACATGGTTCATCTCGACTATTATATTTGCATGCACCAAGGTTGACACTTGTCACCTTGGGAACTGCATGCGTTCCCACAACATGCATCCCTTTTTCACGTTTTCCCCTTGCCAGGAACTTAGGATAAAAATAAAATATACATGTCTTTTTGGGAATAATATTAAAATATTAATCCCAGGCTTAAGCCCCCTAGGGTTAGCCCCTAGGCTCAACACTTAGCCCCTTTTTCCCACCTTCCAGCCCCCTAATCCCTTGCCCACTCTGTGGACGCTCAGTCCCCCTTCACTCATTCATCATGGTCGGTCTGCACCTGGCGGTGTTTATATTTTATTAATCATTCTGCATACATACAAGTACAATAGCAGGCTCCTGGCCTTCAATACTTAGGCTCCATGGCCTAACAAACACATAAGCCTACCAGCTTATACAAAACTTGGCTCACCAGCCTATATAACATGTTTACAATTCATTTCATATATCATGATTTGCAACGGGGCTCGGCCTTGGGGACACTACAGAAGACCTGTGCCAGTAAGCCCCAACTAGAGGCTATGCTCATAGAGGATGATATCGGTTTAGTCCGCGGAGCGATGGAGGACATGTTCGAAGATCTCTTGCAGAGATATAGAGAAAAGTAGGAAGATCTGTATGTAAAAGTCAAGAAGGAGATGAAGGAGATACAAGAAGCTATTCTCTCGGTTCACGTAGTCCCTACTGCGCCTTCCTCATCAGAGACTACAGAGTTGGGGGATGAGCCAGCCCAACTTCAACGACTTGCGGATGCAATAGAGGCTCGACTTCAATGAGTCCAAGAGGAGAAGGAGAAGGATATAGAAGCCCTAAAGAAAGAGAAAGAGGAATTCTTAGAGAAGCTATGATTTGCGCGGTACTGTGTAACTGCATATGAAAATGAGAAAGATCGGGCGATGCTTGAGGAAGACAAAGCGAAGATATAGAGGGAAAAAGATGAGTTGCTCGCAGAGCAGACTGCAGTCAAAGAAGTGGTGAGCAGAGCACTTCGCTCTGTTCCAGGATTGGCACAGGAGGAAAATGAGGCAATCGAGGTTCAATTGATGAAGCTCGCTGAGGCTATCCAACAGCTTCAAGCAAGGGTAATGAAGTTGGAGATTCAAGTAGTAACAAGCATTCCGTAGGAAGTGCATGACCAAATGATGGAAGCTGCTAAGAGCGCAATCGAAAGGATCAGATCCCTCACCTCAGAATGAAATCATCTGAGCGACAGAAGCGCGTAGACCTATGAACGCCTCACGAAAGATCTAGAGCTTAGGAAGTTAGAAGCACAACTACAGGAGGTACATCAACAGGCACTGACAGTTCAAGCGCAGATGAAGTCACTCACTGCAGTCGAGAGAATGAAGAAATCACAAGAACAACATGCGGCCCAACAACATATTACTTCCATCTAGAGTAGAGTAATGAAAGTTACACAGAGACTGCAACCAGTGCAGGAGGAAGCCTGTGCGGTGTTTGAAGAAATTGAAGGACAAGGTTCGCAACTGTACCAAGTGGTTGCGACAGTGGAACAACGCCTGTAAGGGCCTACTACAAAGAAACTGATCCAGGATTTCACTGAGCGGGAGGCTTAGGCAAAGCAACAAGTCGAGGCAGCTCGAGCCAAGCTCGAGGCCTTCGAAGCAACATTACCCAGATCTGAGTGATTCAGGATGAGTCACAGGGGAGTGTTGGGGGCCTGTTGGCCCTCGACCAAGTTTTGGGGAAACACTGGTCAAGTTTGAACACTTTTTGGACTTCTACGCAGTGATCGAGGAAGGAGTGCCCAGGCGGAGTTGAGATCGCGGATCTCACTTGTTTTGTGGGCTTTGTGGACCCAACATGGGATTTTTAGGGTTTTGTAACGGGTTAAGGGATGTCGGCCCATGGGTTTACCCATGATTAGGCCTTTTTGTAAGTGATGTAAAAGTATAAATAAGAATGTAATGTAGTAGTAGAAGGGGGAGAAGAAGGGGGAATGTAATTGGCTAAGTGCAAGAGGCAAGTAGTTTTGAGTTGCTTTGTGCAACAAAACATGTATTTAAGGCTCCGTGCTTGATAGAGGAGTTGGTTCTGTGCCTTGATCTGATTTTGGGAAGGTGGATCTGGTGTTTAGTGTGCAGATCACATGTCTGGTGGGAAGCTAGGCTCTGTGGCTTAGTGCACAAGAGTAGACGAATGCAAGATATTGAAGCCTAATAAAGAAGAAGAAGCAGTTGGTGGACGTAGCCCTACACTGGGGTGAACCATGTATATCGTGTGTTGATGGTTTGCTTTGTGCTATGATGTTTATGTTGTGAATTTTCTTAGTGCATTGGTTGATATATATGATAGATAGATCTATGAATGCTTAGTGCTTTACTTATATTTAATGTGCTAGATCTAACTTATGATGCTAAGTGCGATGTGTATTTGGTCATTGTTGCTGCGCCGATCTATCCTTAGGGTTTGTTTTGCGATGTGAATAAAGTTGATGAACTAATGCATGTTATTTTCTAAGTACCTTGTGAAGTGTTATAATCACAGATTTTTGTCCCAGCTATGTTACAGACACCTGAGTCTTGTAACCCCCCTGCCTCTACCTTGGGTGAGACTTCGCTTGCTTCGCAGGTGTTTCCAAAAGGACCCATAGTTAGGGTTTTGTTGGTGTGTTGTTGAAGCGTTGAGCCCTGGGTCTGCCCCTGTGCCAACAATGACATGAGAAGATTTCTCAAGCCAATTGCTCTGTGCTTCAACAAGTTTTAGCAAAATTGGGGGATTTTGAACTTGCCCTATTCTCCTTGATACAATGAATGGATGAAATGGAGCTAGAAATACAATACTTAAAGTCTCTCACTCACCGACAACATTCGGTTTCTACGTCAATCAATCATGGCACAATTTCTCCATGTGAAGGCATCATGATCAATGGAAACAAAGAATGTGGCATAACCCCTATGGACATTGAGGAGGGACCTCCCCAACAAAGCATGGTTACAAAAGTTCAAGACTCTACCTCTTCTTACCAATAAATGTTTTTGAAAGTTCTGTGGTTATTCTATGAAGGTATACATACCTTACCCCCTTTGGATTTGAACTTATAACCTCATAGGAGGAAACACATGTTCTTAACCATTAAGCCCACTCAAACTGTATTAATACAATTCAATTTTGTTTAAAAAAACTAAATTACAAATTACCATATAATTATTGTTTTTATTAATTTTTTAATTAATTTTAATATAATAATTATTCTTTTTATTAAATTTTTAATCAATTTTAATATAATTTTTTAAAGTAAAAAATAGAGACCATTTGAATTTAGATTTCTGTATTTATTGTATTTCTTTTGGGATATAAAAACCATTTGAATCTAGATTTCTGTATTTATTTATCTTTTGGATTTATTTTAATCTTTTGTAAATTGATTGGATGGCAATTTAATTAATTTTAACCATGTATACATTAAAAAATAAAATAATTAAACTCCTTTTAAAAAATATAAAATAATTAGCAAATTTAAAATAATTTAATAAAAAACAACAAATCACATCAATCAATCCCTGAAATCATTCCCAATGATGTGATTTGACATAGCATTAAAATTCGCAGACCAATGCATGTTCATGTGATCAAACTTCTCGATTTCAATCATTTAACCGCTACGGTCGATCTTTTTTTAGATGTAAAAGTTTGGTTTTTATTTAGTACAAATTCATCGAGGTGTACTTCTCCCACAAGATTTGTTTTCATGGGAATGGATAATGCTCCTCATTTAAAGCTGCAATCCCAAGTTCTACTAAAGGGAAAAAGACAAAACCCCATCATTTTGGAATGTCTTTTTTTAATAATTACAAATTGACCAAACAAAGTTTTTGGTAAATACTTTATTTTCACTTTTAGGGTGTGAAAGGGTCTAAGATTTTATGATTTTCAACGGTAAGATTTTGTTTCACTGTGTTTTGTGGAGTTTAGGGTTTTAAAATAAGAATCTTAGCATTTTTGAATGAGGTAAAGATAATGTTTTGAAAAAATATAGATGTAGTCATATTTGTTGAAGAAGTAATAGGCTCATAGAACATGGTGGTGAAGGTAAAAATCACAAATTCTGATTAGAGGATATAGTTTCTATTCAATAAATGCAATGTTGAATGTTGAAGGAGTAGGAACATTGAATTAATGAATTAAAAAGGGTTGTTGTGCGAAAGAGATAAAGTTTGTCTTGTAATTTGCAAGGTTTAAACTGTTCTAAGTGACAAAATTAAAATGCACGTCTAAGCTTCCCCGTAACTCCAAAAATTGTTTTATACGCTGTAATATGTTGTCCTGTAACTCCAAAAATTGTTTTATAAGTTGTAATATGTTGTTAGATAAATGGTAAATTTACCTATGCATATAAAGTTCAATTGAAGAACATGAGAAGTTGCTTTAATGCATCTAGATTTGGCATTTCATGTAAATTTGAAGGGAAAACTGCCTTAGAGTACAATGCATGCCCTAGTCTCAATTTTGACCCAAATGTAGTGGTTCAACTTGCAAAAGTTGCAATTTGTGATTTTACACCTGTTTATAAACTTACATTGTCATTTTAAGACATAAACCTACATGTTGTGCATAAAGGCAATCGCTTTGTAAAACCAAAGGGCCAAATTGTTAAAGTTGGTTATATGAAATTGCAAGGTCTAAATTGTACACACCAAAAAGGATGATTTCTATGCACAAATATTCACGACATTTTGATGAATTAGAGGATGATAGGTTATGATACAATATAATACAACCTACTTGTAAAAAGTAACACAAGGTTGTATTATACCTTATATTTGAGTTGTGCAAGCTGTTGGGGATGTGGTTTATCACAGTAGACCTATTCATGTTGTTTATTTTGTAATTGCAAGTTTAAAAATGGTGGTTGAGCAAAAGAGGCAAAGTTTGTCTTGTAATTTGCAAGGTCAAAAATATACTAAGTGACAAAATTAAAATGCATGCCAAGCTTCCCTGTAGCTCCAAAAAATGTTTTATAGGTTGTAAGATGGATTTAGACATAGTGTAAATTTATCTATCTCATCTAAAGTTCAATTGAGGGACGTGATAGGTTGTTTTCATGTACCTAGATTTGGTATTTCATGTAAATTTGAAGGCATAATTGCCTTAGAGTAAAATGCATGCCCTAGTTTCAACTTTGACCCAAATTAAGTGATTCAACTTGCAAAAGGTGTATTTAGTGAGTTTACACATATCTATAAACTTATGTTGGTATTTTTCGGACAAAAACCTACTTGGTGTGCATAAAGGCTAAAAACTTGTCTTGTAAAACCAAAGGGCGGCATTGTTAAAGTTTGCTATATGAAATTGCATGCCCAAAGTTGGATAAGGCTCCGTAATTTAGGATTGAAGTTGTAAACTAATCATTATAATATTTATAACCTATTTGTAAAATTAGTAGTGCATTTGCATTCCAAAAACGATGATTTCTATGCATCCCCAAGCTTTCTTGTAGCTCAAAAATTGTTTTAAAGGTTGTAATATGGAGTTAGATATATTGTGAATTTACATAAGTCATTTAAAGTTTAATTGAAGAACATGAGAGGTTACGTTCATGCAACTAGATTTGGGATTTCATGTAAATTTGAATGTAAAATGACCTAAGAGTAAAATGCATGCCTCAGTGCCAATTTTGATCCACTTTATTTTGCATCCAAAAAGGCTCTACTAGGACCTTTAGCCACTATAAAAAATATAAGGGGAGAGAGGGGACAACATTTTATTAAGCCCTATCAAGCCTTAAAAAAAACTAAAGTATACCCATTTATTAAGATAGAGAAAGAAACCGAGGATACACGGTTCATAACCTAATTCACAATAGGAACACAAAACCCAAAGTAAATTAGCATCAATCTCAAATAAAATCAGCTAACTCTATCATATGTCTTAGATAAATCAACTTTAACCACCAATACCTTGATAGTCCTATTCTTAATGGAATGTAGACCCTCTTGCACCACCCCCAATGGGCTCATGAATATGCCTACCACAAAAAATAAAAAAAATCCAAACTGCTCACTAGAAATAGACTTGGATAACAATCCTTTAACCCTTCAAGCAATAATATTTGCAATAATTTTATATATGTGGTTGTATAGGGAAATAGTCCTATACTCCTGAAAACAAGTAGGGTTATCAGACTTAGGGATCAAAGCAATGTTTCTTTTTTCAAAACATAGAAGTCATAACTTATCAAACTATTTGGTGATCAAAGCATATTTATAAAATAATATATATCATTTGTCTTAGGCGATAACCAATTGATTTCTTGTTACTATCTCTAAAATTTGGCAACAACACCATTCCATTAGTGTCACATGTGCATCATTGACAATAATTAACAACGACTTACAACAAAATAAATGACAATGGAAAATATCTTTAGAAATACATGGAAAAAATTCTACACACTAATATACAACATGGTATACCACCTACATGTTTAAAGAAGTAAAAAAAATAATACAAGTAAAGTATTAAGAGCATTTTATTTTCCTACATAAATTTACATGACTTCATTTGAAAATTCATGGTTTTCCTAAGAGTAGTTACTATTAACTATTCATCCATATGTAGTGAATATTCCCAACAAATTTGGGATGCATAATCATTGATTTGGAAAAAATAATAAGAAAACCTATTATATGTTCATGGAAGATGTTTATATTTAAGTGAAAAATATAAGTGTATGCATAACTATAATAACAAGGTTGCGTGGCAGCGTAGTCCTTGCCGAGTTGAATTGGGATAGGAAAAAGTAGTAGAGGCAGATGAAAATTGCAACGGAGATGTGGCAAGCAGCATGAAGCACAAGTGGTATTCATGTAGTAAATGACACGTGGCCTCTAGAGCCCCATTTATTTTTTGAAAGTATATAACAAAATACAATTTGTGCATAGTGGAAGATAAAAATTTATGACGATACAAATATGAAAGGAGATAAAAAAGCAGTTTAGTTTGAAATATATTAAAAAAGTTACAAGTTCCTGGAAATTTAAATGCATTTGTCATATAGACTGGTGAAAGATAAAAATGTATGAGGACATAAATATAAAAGGAGATAAAAAACAGTTTTATTTGAAATATATCAAAAAATAAAAGTCTGTTACATATTCCTAGAAATTTCGATGCGTTTGTCATATAGATTGGGATTGGGGCTCCCGCGGACCATAAGAGAAATATGTACAAGAAATATGACTGTAGAAAGAATAAGTGGGCGACGATAGAGTGCAATACCTGAAAAAAATAAAATTGAAAGGTATCAGTCTTTGGCTAGACATTTCTATTTAAAAAAGTGGAATAACTGGGTTGATAAAAAAAACAGGATGCGATCAATAGACTTACATTGATGGTACATATGACCCCTTTTGCTATTTTCTTGCGGATGCCTTTTCTGTAGGGACCGTAAAATACAAAACTTGATATAATTTAAGATATAGTTCC